>JAWPHD010001543.1:0-312501 GCA_037043455.1 Cyrtodaria siliqua | reverse complement strand
TAGTTTGTTATTTACTTCTTTAAGACCCTTAGCTTTTACGAGCATTTTCAATATCCTCGCAATATCTTAGAAAACCGGAAATAGTTTGTAAAGCAGACGTATTTCAACATCTCGTATTATATCGCATTATCTTCCATTTGCACATATTTGTGCATGATGTCTAAAAGCTGTATGCTGTAATAGTTTATTGAATGGTGGAATGCGATCTTAAATTGAATACTAATTTCACTGTCTTACCATATCGCTTCTTGCCTTTTGCACCTTCGGTGTCTGTATTTGACTAATGAGATGATGGTATCTATGTGGATATGCAGTCATTTGTTATTTGTGCCCGATGCTATCAGATATTATGACAGGTACATGCGTTTGCATTCAGGAATAGCTGCATAATTTACAAGCCGTGTTTGAAGTCTTTGTAACCTTTTAAAAGGAATTATAGGATATCTCCGGGTCTATCAAACGCTTTTTTTCTGAGCAGCATCCGTGTATGCGAACTGCTCTGCTTAACAATAAAGGCATATATCTACTCTTTTGTCAAAACAAACTTTTCAGAGTGGCAATTCAATGGTTAGCTCATCTCAATGCAAATATGATTTACGGTATTTGGAGTAAAAGTATTTTGTAACATAGCTGGTTATATCTAAGGACGTAATAGAGTAATCAATGGAGGTACGCAATAACATGTGAAATGCACAGTCATTCTCAGTCAAACTGAAATACAGTCAAACTGCATACAAACTCACCACAAACCACTTGTTTTTTAGTTTCAAGAAACCGGTCCCAACAACTGGGCATGAGTTATAAAAAACAAAGATAAATTGCATATACTTGTACATATCTAACATTGAACAGTGAGGTCAGACATGTACATATGCAAAATATCATGTTATGCATGTACGGAAATATTTTGAAATAACTAGCAAGATGGCAGGTGAGACAATATTTTTTGTTTTACTTTTCTTGACAAATATTGTCTTATCAAATTCTTGTTGTTTACATTCTAAACGGTACACACTGCAATATCTATCAAATATTAAAACAAGCAAGGTTTTACGCAATCGTAAAATAACTGCCGAGAGAAAATAGCATTATATCTCGGTAGGTACTGGGAACAAAGTTTACATAATAACAGATCAAGTCACGTGTGTTAAAACAATATTAAAAATAAAAATATTGTCACGAAGACGTTAACATGCCACCACCGTTTTTCCTTACTAGACACTTTTTCCCCCAATTTTTACCATCAGTTCTTCCTACCAAACATTTTGAATCAAGGTGGACGATTTGCTTCTTTCTGGTTAAAATCCTTTATATATTGATTACATATTCACATATTCACCTTTATAGCACGAAATGCTAGAATTACACATCAGCACAGAAATACAATTGTTCACATGTAAGGGATGCGTGTGCGTTAGCGTGTGCATCACAACACAAATAAACTGTTCACTGCTACCGTGTGTAATTGTAAGATTGCGTTATCAAAGCAAAAAACTCAAAGAAACTGTTCATTGCTACCTTACCATGTCTAGAAAAACTACTTGCATATAAGGAAGAAATATGTTAAGCAAGTAAATATGGATATCTAGCTTAAATAAATATATTGTAATATTATAATGTGAAGTATTTGAAAACATTGGAATGACATTGGGTGATATTCTTTTTCATCTGTTATTTGTGTTCCAATGTAAGTATCAGAGGTATCTCCCATTTAGTTAAAGCAGCATATTTCACATTTAAAAAACACAAATATAAAACACAAATATGATAAAGAGCCTGATTAAACTTTATTAAATAATTGTTCTGGGTCTCAAGTTATAAAAAACATAAAACCAATTGACAATAACCTTGCCATTATAAAGATATAGGGAACCAAGTTTTACCATTTGTGAAATTACCTCCCTTTACATTGAAATAAGAACGAAATTATAATTTCTGCATAGCTGGTAAATTTAAACATTTTGATAATATTTTCGCAGATATCGTTTTAAAACAATGCCCTGTATATAATCCATAATTATGTTAATTATATTGTTCAGGACCTCTGCCACGCATAGCCTAGAACATGACAATGGGATTTACCACGTTATTTAATTGCTATACTTATTTCTTTCAGTGCAAATAAAGTCAATAAGCATCGAATATTTCAGTTTTCCATAGTTATTCTACTATAGGTTTAAATTTATTACTGGTTTAGCAACATTTAAAATCAAATTACTTTCAACTTTTATATCAATATTGTCAAATAATTATGAATAAGGATTTACAACAATGCATGTTAGATGCAATTTTCGCTCTTCATAGTATAATCGAAAAAAATCTAAACAATAAAAAACGGCTTTATTGTGCTTTTATAGACCTTAAAAAAGCGTTTGATTCTATCTATAGAAATGCAATGTGGTTAAAGTTATATAAATTTGGTTTTAACGGGAAAATGCTAAGAATAATTCGTTCTATGTATAACACTGTCAAATCATGCATTAAATACTGCGGTTCTTTCTCGGATTTTTTTCGAGATTTCAGTCGGTTTGAAGCAAGGGGAGATAATGTCTCCGATCATGTTTGCATTGTTTATTGAAGATTTAGAGTTATATTTGCAAAATAGAATAGACAGTGATTTATCATTAGATGACATTTCTTTAATTTTACTGCTTTTTGCTGATGATATGGTGTTAATAGGTTATACTCCGCAAGATCTGCAAATGAGCTTAAATCGTCTATATGAATATTGTGAAAATTGGGGTCTGGAAGTAAATACTGAAAAAACAAAGGTTATAGTTTTTCGTAAAAGAGGTAGAGTAACCGTTGATGAAAATTTTTCTTATAACGGAGCATTATTAGAGATGATTTTAATTATCTTGGAGTTGTATTTAACTACACTGGGTCGTATACGTTAAATCAACAGGCTATGTGCGGCAAAGCATTAAAAGCTATGTATCTTTTAACTGCAAACATAAGAAAAACTGAACTAAAACCTAAAACATCCCTTCAGTTATTTGATGCTTTCGTCTCATCAATACTCAATTACGGCTGTGAAGTCTGGGGTTTCATAAAATCGAAAGAGATAGAGAGAATTCATCTCAAGTTTTGTAAACACATTCTAGGAGTAAAACTGACAACAAGTAATGCTGGTGTTTACGGTGAATTGGCGCGTTATCCATTATTTATCACAAGATATACTAGAATAGTTAGATATTGGTAGAAATTAGTTACAACAGAAAATATAATTTTATCATCTATATATAAATCTTCATTATCTAATTGTGAAAGTGGTTTAAACAATTGGTTATCCAATGTAAAATCTCTGTTTAATACGTATGGCTTTATGTATGTATGGGATGATCCTTTAAGGGTGAACCGTCAACATTTTATATCTAGCTTTAAACAGAGGTTGGTGGATTGTTTTATTCAAAAATGGAACACTGATCTACAAGAAAATAGAGTACTAGCATTATCAAGTTTGTATAGACATATTAAAGATAATTTTGGATATGAAAACTATCTGAATATATTATGTACAAAATGATTACGAAGTGTTTTTACTAAATGACGTTTATCTTCACATAGTTTAAGAATTGAGACATGTCGTTATGCAAGACATAGGATTGAAAGAAATGAAAGAGTTTGTCAAATATGTAATTCAACTGAAATTGAAGACGAATTTCACTTTGTTTTAATTTGTACAGCTTATAATGATATTAGAAAGAAATATATCAGAAAATATTACAAACAAAGGCCAGATATGTTTAAATTTATAACACTTCTACAATCTTCAAAGAAGAAAGAACTTTTTAATTTAAGTAAATATTTGTCAGAGGCGTTTACTGTCAGATGTTCTATTCCAAATATTATTTCTTAAAATATATTCAAGTACATCCTCACATAAATTGTTATTTTATATATATTTCCTTTTGTTTTTTGATATCCTTGGATTATTGATTAAAATGTGTGATTTATATGAGCTATGATTAATTAAGGAGTATTGAAAATTGAACTATAAGTGAGTGTGTAGAAGTATGTGTAACCTGTCATGTGATTATAATTATGTATTACAAATTATGTATGTAATGATGAGAAACTGTAAAAGTTTAAGTCAATAAAGTATCTATCTATCTATCTATCTATCATGTTATGTAGAATTGAATTGAATTGAATTGAATTGGATTGTATAGTCGCACCAGTTGACATGGCGACTTACTAACTTAAACAGGTGAAGGAAGACCCAGTTACCCCTCCGGGCAATTTTCATGCACGGGCGGGCACCTGGGTAGTGTAGCAAGAAATAACGAGACGTTTCGAGTTTAAAGAAATCAAGATTACATGTGCCCCTTTAAAATTATAGGTATTGCGTGTAGTATATTTGCAAGCGATAAACTTCGTGCTCTCCTTATTAAAAAAGTATCCTCAATATAACGCTACTCATCACCATTATATTATTATTTTTTTTATATCACAGACCTACAACCTGTGCTAAGATTTCTTTCGATTTTAGAGATAATATGTGGATGAAACGTCTAAAATGGCATAGAGATAATGAATGTGTGGATGAAACGTCTAAAATGGCAGAGAGATAATGTGTGGATGAAACGTCTAAAATGGCATAGAGATAATGTGTGGATGAAACGTCTAAAATGGCAGAGAGATAATGTGTGGATAAAACGTCTAAAATGGCATAGAGATAATGTGTGGATGAAACGTCTAAAATGGCAGAGAGATAATGTGTGGATGAAACGTCTAAAATGGCAGAGAGATAATCCAAGATTTAAAGTTAATACGTTTAAATGTATACAATTATATTTCAAATCCAAAAGTTGTATTATCTATAATTAAAATGTGGAAGACGTATAAACAGCATTTCCCCAATATTGCATATATACTTACTGGCCTTTAGTTCTGCTTTTATCATATTCAGAAAGCAAGAGGATTTGAACATTCTGACTAAACCAACTTTTAAAATAAACTTGGGCATTCACAAAATCTCGTCCACTGCTTCGCAGCATTACTCGAATGTAAATTGAAGGTTTCCATATCGGTTACGTCATCGCGCCCTAGATTCCCGCCAAAACAAATTTGCATTCAAAATAAAAGTTATCATCCAAATCTTGCAATGCCATTCAGCCGATTGCTCCATCAATAGTTTAATATTTACATGAAAACTTCATCTGCATTGTAAAAAAGCAAACCTTTAACGCAAATTATACATCAACACGTAATGCTAGCGGCTATATTGTTTACATAGCAACAGTGCAATATTTTCCGTGCCATTGTCTTCAGGCTAATAATATGTCAAGATTTCGAACATACCGAAGCACACGAGGTGGGATCCCGAAGAATGACGGGATTGGCCGAACGTTCACGATTGAAACTTAGGTGGTGAAGACATCCATCGACATAAGCTATTCAAGTATGTTTTAAAGACGAACAGGAAATGTTGCCTTCTCAGAACACAGCCAACCCAAAAGACGAATTCAAAACGAACAATCACCACACAATTGAACTAAAAACACGCAATCAAAAGAAGCAATACTTGCAAGTAAAAGTAGATATACGATATAAAGTAGCGTTTAAGGACCACAGTCAACCCAAAACACTCCTCAAATCAACAACGATTACAAAGATACATAAAATGCAAGGTATATGACATCACACACATACAAGGTTTGACAATAGGGCTACCGCCTTGGAACGATCAGTGGCAAAACAGGCTGCTAGGGGTTAAACCATGTTCTAGGGAGAACCAACCCTCACTCTTACTCTATTATCAACCAATTAAACGGGAGAGTGTAAATAAAGAAATCCTCGCTAGACTATATTCTCTAACAAACCAGGCAGCGTCAATAGGCAATATAAGTAAAACACAAAGATGATCATGTATATACGAATATAAAAACAAAAACGTAGACTGCTACAGAGCAAGTACTGAATGACCTGGCAGAAGTCAGAGCAACAGTTGAATAAACTGTTAAGGCACATAGGGCCCACAATCTGCCGGATCATCGCACATCAAAGTGGAACGCATAGTCGCCATTTTTAAATGTGTCACCCTTTATATAAGCAGTGCATTGCAAAATTATAGGGTCATAACCTCTTTTGAGAAGCTATTCAACAAGTTTAATAAAGATTGTACGAAGGTGATCACCCTTACAGAAAATGAATATATGTTACTTATATGTCGAGATCTATGTTGCTTATATGTCAAGATATATGTTACATATATGCATGCCCAAGGCCCTTACGAAGTTTGTATATCACATCCCCTTAGAAGTCAGGTTGTGATAATAAATCAATATTTTAAAAGTAGATCACGGTAACGGTAATGGTTCAGAATTGAAACCTTAACTTAATGTAGGCTTCAAACAATAATTACCTTCTCATTGTGATGAACATTTGTGTGAATTTGACGAAATTCCCATCAGTAGTTTCCGAGGAATGGCTGAGATACGATTTCGGACGGACGCACGGACGGACGCATGGACAGTGCGATTACTATATGCCTCCATGTGAGGGCATACAAATGGATAGATAAATGGGACCTGAAAGCACAGAGTGCTTTCCAGACTGTTTAAAAATAATATTAGCCACTGACATACATATTTACACGGGATGCTTGATGTCACCATTACGTCTACGACCATGATATATAGAGTTACGCTTAGAAAATATAGAAACTATGTCAATAAAATGGTCTTTTGAAATATTTCCTTGTTGATAAATATAATCATTAAAAAATGTATGAAAGGAGAAATTAAGCACAGTGGATAGGTATTAATCCACTTTAACTCTGCAATGTGTCGCGTTTAAATTTTTAGTTGCAACCTGATCATAAATTATGTACACCTTTTTAATATTTCTATGCAGGGCCCTATATTTCATCCCAGGTTCCTGGTATTGTATTTCCGTTTCAGCAATGTTTAGTTTAAACATATTTACATAATACGATCATTTAAACTATTATAATTAGATTTCCAAACACCCCCACCCGTTTGCTGATCAAACATTTAAAATCTACTGATCGGAGAATGACTAATCAAATTACGTTTTTAGATATTTTTTCTTTTAATTTATTGTATTTCTACTAACAACGATTTAAAAGTGTTTAAATATATTAACTATGACTGTTGGTGAAATTAGAACATACACTGATTAAATCAAACTACTACTATATAGTAAATAACAATTTATACTCGCCTAAAAGGAATTGTACTCAACAGCCAGCGCATTTGCGGTCAAAGAGCTTTGTCACAACAAGGGTATGTCCGGAGTTCACGGATACTGACTTCCTTGGTTTATACAGGAATCATGTACAGTGTTCATAGAATAAATTTCCTCACAACTCGAAATCAACACATAGCTGAGTATTACAAGTAGAAGGTTTATTTTAAATTATACAGTAACTAAAATATAAGTGACAACAACCTGTTTGTGACGCTTGATTGAGCCAAAGGGTTTTCGACAAGTGTAGGCAGAATTTAAATTTCCACCTTTCCTTTCCTTTTTTCTGTTTATATTGTTCGCTTTTTCAAAACGATGGTGCGTTTCTCTTGGCTGTCAAAATGGTTGAGAGGAAATGTGTTGTTGTTTTTGTTTTTTATGTCTAGATAGCGATCTACGGCTAAAATACTTCTAATTGAAATCTTACTTTTAAAAAGATTTGTTCCTGAGTGCATGTGGGACTAAAACATGTGTTGGACTTACCGAGCATCTATGCCAACAGCTGATACTATTACACAATGTCAAATAAAATAATATTTTTCTCAATAATTAATAAATAAGAAAAGATGTGGACCAATCAAAGGACTGCGTGTCAGCAGGGAGTCCCTGGTGTCAGTAGCAATTTCAGGAAAACAAAACTTGTGTAATTGAAGCGCCACTTTCCCAGCACAAATATGCATTAGTGTCAACGAAATTAAATTAGTACCTTAATGAAACATGAATCTGTGTCCTGAAAATTGGTTGAGAAATAAATATATTTACAGCCATAATAATATATTGTAAAATAAATTCGGTAGGTTTTAACATATTGGGATAGAACATTCAGGGTGTCTTGAGTATGGAGCTGTTCAATGCATGAGACGTATATGGGAAGACATTGAAAACAAAAGATGAGGGGGAAGAAATTGGCATCAGAACACATTGTGAAAGTTATCAGTAGTTTACTCGGGTCCGATTACAGAAGAAAGAATGAATGAATGAATGAATGGTGTTTTACGGCACGTCGACACACAAATAGGTCATATTGTGCGCAAAAATTGATGAAAAATGAAGAAATGAAGTATTAATTAAAAATTAATGTAAATATATAAAGATAAAACTGTTAAAAAATAAGAGATGATATGGTGTAATATAAACTATGTATGTAAATCAACAAATGTCTGTCAACGGGGTACAGAAGTAAGGAACAGGAGTTTATTTACCATTAAACTTTCCTCCTCCTCTAATAGCTATTTTAATAAGGTATTTGATATCTGAAATATTTAACAAATACATTTAGTAATGGCGAGTATGCATTTGTTTCTGAAAAAGTGAAATACTTTCCACTAATAATCAAATGTACATATCATTACAAACTATAAATATTTAAAGTAAGTTTTAGTTGAAAGAGATAGTTATAACTTCCCACCATGAGTGATAAAGCAGCAAGTCATTACGTGGTCCGAGTATTAACTTTCATACCCCATCCAACCCCTTCTCCAAGAAGCGAAAACGGGGTTGGCTGGGGTATGAAATAAAACCTTAATTTTGGCTTAAAAGTTTGCATATCGTAAAATTAAAACATTTAATAGGTAATTTTAAACAGGTTATCGCATATTTTCTGTAAATATTTTTTTAAGCGTGTTTTATTGTCAAATTATCCGTTATAAAACCCTGCTAATATAAGCTTTCCCATCGCTTAATGGAAGTAAGGCGGGACCACGTAATGAATGTGACGTTTGATAACCCTTATTTTTCACAGACATATTAATAAATTTGTTATTAGGTCTGTGTTTATATCTTGAATATCAATACTGCACTTGACAGGAAACACTGACTAATAAAACATCATCGGCTACTTCCTCATAAGACACCTCTGTCCATGGTTATTCATGAGGGACCAACTAACCAGTTACTCAGCTGCTGTCCTCAATAACCTTACCAAAGCCATAAATCTAACCATGCATTTATTCAGTATCCTTCTTTATGATAAAAACACATAAAATAAAAACACGTTATGAACTAATACATTTAAATATTTAATATAAATAAGCAATTAGCTCAACTATTTTCAAATTAGAATTCACATTAACTACCCGTTTATTTCGCTTATCATCTCATAGTTTTTCTTATCAGAACTGTTATTGAAACTCTACAGATTTCACAGTGTCAATTGAAAAAAAACCCATATCACCTCATTTGCAATATAATTATATTGCAACCTCATAAACCCACATAAATTTGTATAATGATTAGGCTTTGGCGAATAAATACGCTACACCTATATTAATGCGTTTAAAACGGCGATTTTTGATAATTTTGATAACGATTTTCAATACCACGTGCAAAGTCGGCGTTTGATCTGCGATGTAGAACATAAAGTTTAGATGTGGATTTCATGATAGTTTCGGTAATTTGTTTTCTCATCATAACCAGTCGACAAACAATGAGATGAAAGCGAGCAAATAGATTTTAACGTTGGTATGAAATGTCCCTATAACGTTATGTCGCACTCTCGCTTCAATTTTCGCACCTTTTATTGTCGTTTTTAAAATTTACGATCGCATAGGCCGCATTCCCCCGTGTTTAGTTGTTTAGATATTGAGCTGATTTTTTAGACAAGTTTTATTAGTTGAGTATGATTTCACATTGATCCATTAATCTAATCATTGAAATCAGCAAACAGTAGTCAATTTAAACGTCGTTAAGCTAGCTTTGCGGACGGGGAGGGGAAAATCCCGTGTAAAACAAAGTAGTTTAAATTAAAACTCGTTTATAAGCAAATATAGTGCCTACCACATTTCAAAACAATTTGTTCATGATGCAAGATTCAGTTCCCATGAGCCTTATTAGGCCTCGATCGCGCTAAACTAGTGGCTGTGTTACATTAATATTATTCATCAATAAACTGACGGCAAAAGGTCTTTTTTTTTCTTACTCGATATTTTAAATAAATTATGAGCTACCAACTAAATGCAAATATTTCTGAAATATGTAACTAAGTGTGTATTCATTTTGGGTTCATAAATGTATGTAATTATAAATGTATGTAATTAATATGTAAATCTGCCTTATGTTATACATGTACTTGCAAGACATATACAAGCATTCCGTCCTTATGTGAAATTCACGCACATTTTTTTCAGGCAAATTTCATGTGAAGTTTCCATAATAACACACAAAACACTCCATTTTAAAATTTGCAATTATTTTGTCTAGCGGCAGTATCATTGTTTGGAAGAATTATGGATGACATTCAAACTATATATAACTAAAACTCGTCAAAATGTGCTAAAGAGTGCATGTCAGAGTACTCAAATGCCAAATTGTCGGAACCAATCAGATTTATTCCGTAGAAGTTTCGTATAATATCTTTTGAAATACCTTAACATTGTGTGATTTAAAAAATGTTGCCTTATATAAGGCTTGAACCCCGAACCTTCGGTTTAGTAGACACATTGTAGAAGATACTCTAACCGACTGCGCCAAAGCAGTTGCTTTGTTGCGATATTAAATAGTATATAACAAATCTGATTAGTTCCGATAATTTGGTATGTGGGCGATCTCCTATACAATGTGCAGGTGCACGTAACTGTGTAATTCGAAGGTGTAAAGTCCCTACTTCCCAATAACCAAGTGGATGATACCTCAATGTTGGATAGTAAGCGTGGGCATCTACATAGACATGTGCGTATTGAGTAGCATATCCAGGAGTTTCGTATGTCCATCCGTCCGTCTGTCTGTTCGTTTACGCATTTTGACGTTTTTATTTTTCTTCAGTTCTCAAAAACGAATTGTCCAAAAGTTTTGAAACTTGGAACACATGTTCATTAGCATTACATAATGTTGTATGACAATAAACATGACTCTGTCATGTATTTTACCTGAATTATACCACCTATTTTAACTTAAAATTTTCAATTAAAGTGTTGAAATCGTAATCCGTCGTTCGCGCCACTATTGGTGCTTCACTAGTTTTGTTTTTTGCTGCGTGGTGAAGTAATTGTCAAGAGTTTCTACATTCACAAGTTGGGTGTTCTCCATCAATGTCCATATTGATTTGAGGCTCTTCGTCAAACGGTCCTTTTTAGGGCCACCCGTATTTCCTTGGCCTGCATCTCCTGCCTCGACTGACAATTCTCCTATAAATAGACCCAAGGGTTAGTTGACAATGGAGATGCATAGTGTGCCCTCCCCTCGACGTGCACGATGCATAGTGTGCCCTCCCCTCGACGTGCACGTGCCCTCTCCACGGCGTGCACGCACCACTGGCTCAGAGAAGGCTAAGTTGGTTCTAGTTTAAATATTGTTTGAAAACCTTTTGTCTGGAAACCTAAACGACTCTGCGATTTTTTTGTCCTCGCGAAACTGTATTTTGTAGGGTGACATGCAAAAATACACAAGCAAATGGTTTTCTAATCAATAAAATAATGAATTTCACATAAATAAATCGTAAAACAAAATCATGTGTCGAGTTTAATCAATGCTGTTGGTAAAACCAGCCACCGTAAAATGTCGAATTGAAATATTGGTGCTTAGCAAACTTTGAGTGGCATATAAGTATTAATTCATATGGGAATTTATGGTTAAAAGGGTACTTTTAAGTGATTGATAACGTTTTTATTTATTGATAATGATGTAAAACTAATAGCAAAACGAAGTCAAGTGATACTTTTTATTTCAAAAATGTTCCACCATTAAGGTGGAGAATTATTCATTGCATACATTTTTGGGAACATATTTAATATACTAAGAAGTATATTACAAACAATACATGGATTACCACAGTATTTTAAAACTTCACATAACTAGTCAATAAATAATATTTAAATAAAAAAGCTGAATTCAAATGAAATTTTCACGTGAACAAATTTCGTGATGACAGTGATTTCTTTTTATTGTTTCTTTTCATATGCAGTGGTACATGCGAGTTAATATCTGCTAATCTGCTAAGGGTATGATGACTTTTGCAGTCGGATTACTATTATTTGTAGATTTACCAACACATACACACACAAAACATAGGGTGTTCGGCCTATCTACGGCCATTAATGTCCGCCATGTCAACTAAAGTTATAAACATTGCTACGACAATGTGCATATAGTTTCATACAACAGTTTTTTCCTTGTCCTTTGTCTTAACGTGTTTTTTATTTTGTAGTCATTTAATGTTTTTCAAATGAAATTTTGAAACATTTTTGTCGTTGTTATTCTTTCATCTTTATTACATCCACACCACAAGTTTCTTTATATTTTTGCCCTGCCTGTCCCCCTACATTTTGTATTTTAACGGCTACATTTGAAATCGATTGTCATTCTTACCTTGCTAAGCTGTGGTCGAACGGTGTCGAATTTGTTGATCAACTTCCCAAAGTTTAACAAAGAAAACTAAATTAAACAAAGCACGTAATAATCTGTATAAAAAAAACCTCATTTGCTTTTTTTCACATTCTAAATCCAATCACAGATGTGTGATGTTTTTAGACTTTTTTTGATAGATGTTTTACTTTATTTCAAATGGTGTTTGTTTTTACCTGTATCTGCGAACGACAGTCGGTTTCGTTCGAGTTTTGTTTGAATGCTTTTAAGGAGGATGAGGCTTTCTTGTATATTGGACTGGTATATGTGTCAATATAACATATATATATATATATGCCTCTTCAGAGATAAAATGATAAATTTATTATATATTTTCCAGTGAAATAGTGGATTTTATAATTAAAATAAACCTTATATAAATATTTTCATTGTTGACATTTCACATGTGAAATATAATCACTCAATTTTCACTCAAAATGACGTCATGCAATTGTTGATGTTCTGTCGTTATTGTCGTCATTGTTTTGGCACATTATATTTTTTCTGCATACATTTCCAGGTTGTGAGTATATAATAAATAGAATATTTGTTGGTTTTTCTTGAATATAGGATTTATTTTCATCTCGAATCGAGAAAACTCAAATATTTTCACTCGTGCTAAAGCACTCGTGAAAATATGTTTTCTCACTTCTTGATGAAAATAATAATAATCCTATATTCACTCAAAACAAACAAAAATCCTCCATATATTCAATGCATAGAGTGTATTTGCTGTTTTGGAGTGAATACTAGATTTTATTTCATCGAGAAGTAAGGCAACTTGATATTTGATATTTGAAAATATTGAAGGTTGATAACTTACGAGATGAAACAAAATCTGTTATTCACGAACATTTAATGATATATTAAATGTCGAATGATATATTATAATTTTCTGAAAAATGTTCTCCAAAAATATTGACCCGGCAAACTGACATCTCTACTGTACTCTATAGAACTACAAATAGCAGCAATTTCTAAAATACATGACCGGTTTTCTATAAAGCTCATTTTCTTAGAACATATCCAAATTCTTTTTTTTTTAACAGTTATTTTCTAAAAAAAAATGTTGTTGTTATTCCGGCAATAGAAATAAAACTCTATTTTTAAAAAAGGGGAGAACTTTAAACGGGAAAGCAGATATAAATATTTCAGATTTCATATAACTGCAAGCTTAATCCAAACATGTTCACTTGTGTCCGACTGTTAAAACACATTTACTAAAGGTCGCCATTTGATTGGTTTGAACACATATTATTTATTTTTAAAGAAGGAGGATAATTTAAAACGGGATAGCAGATTTCAGATTTCGCATTAAATGCAAACTTAATCCAAACATGTTCACTTCTGTCCGACTGTTAAAAGATATCACTATATCATAACGATATCTTTGCTTCGTCAATTATGTGCAGCTTGATTTGTTTTGGAATAAAAACAACATTACCTAAAACATTAGAGCGCAATATCTCCGTATTTCGCCAACCCGGAACTATATTAGCCCAAATAAAGATAGCGGCATCGCTACCTTTCATCGTATTATCCGCGGTACCAAACCAGTTTTATCAAAAATAAACAAATTATAGCCATAAAATGAGGCAATGAATAATTCATGCGCTGCTTTATTCAATTTTATTTTGATATTGTCCTAGATGTTCCTGATAATCTCCCCCAATTATCGGAGAGGGAGGAACTTATCAGCTCCAGAAGACGTAATAGCGAGATTAAGATGTATTTTATGAAAACTTCAATGTAGCATTGGGGTTATGAATCAGGGGATGGCTCTAGCACTGATCTTGAAAGATAATTAGCAAATTTGTTGACGCCAGTCATAATTAGCAACAATCTAAGCCGATAACAGGCTGCCACTATATTATAAGAAAATAGAATTTGATTTCATTTTTATATTTTCATAAATTCGTTTTAGCACACACCACTGATGATTTCTATTTCTTTCTTCTCCTTATGCCATAGTATAAGTTATTAAGTTATGACTAACTGCTAAATTATTTTTAAACTAATTGTGTTTAGAAGAAAAGGAAAACAAGCATACGAACGATGGACGCTGAGATATAGTTTGAATAGTCAAAAGCATGATACAATCATTCGAACAGCTCCTTTTAAATGATGTCGCTAAATTGCAGGCATTTGGAGTTACTATCCCACTGCAAAATAATAGGAACGCAATCCAGAGAGGTAACATTTAGAACGCTTGATTCAGCGAAATTTTGTGTTACCCTATAGGCTATATAATTAATTAGTTACCTTAGGACAAGTAATAAAATAGTTATTTCACTAGACAAGGTAAGCCAAACTACTTAAATATTTTTTGATTGAACTGGGCATCTTCAATATAACTTTTCAGTTTAAAAACTAGTGTTAATTTATTATAGTGGCCTCCACATATTAATGTAGATCACGACAGCAATTGTGTTTTTATACTCTGTTTTAAAACGTTGATTTCCCTCAAGCTCCTGTATGAGTTGACACCCAATTTCTCAAGCAAATTCAAACGAATAACCGGATCTTACAATATTATAAGAATCTTTCATGGGTATCCGTTGAAGATAGGGAATTCCAACCCGAGGTATAAGTGTTTTTATCGGAACCGAGGCTCTGCCGAGGTTCCGATTAAAACTCTTATACCGAGGGTTGGAATTCCCTATCTGAACCAAATACCCATGATAGATTCTTTTTCTTGCATATCAGAGACATGTTGTGCGTCGACGCCGCCAGCTACTAACGTTTTGCGTGTTTTCCTGCATACCGGATGTTGGCGCGCGTGAATTTTATCTCGACCCTAGGGTGAGATGGAAATATCTAGCCCCGGTAAAATGGCGATATCCTTGTCCGGTATGCAAGAAATATTTATCCCGTGGCTTAATAAAGTAGTACAACAATCTGCAATTAATCTTCCAGAAAACAGATCCGATGCAACTTTGTCAGTAGGTATACAAGGTATACAAGTCGACAAGGAAAGGGAGTATCCACGGAACACAGTCAGAAACACGCATCTAAATCAAACACCAATCACAAGAAATACTAAAAGCGAAGAATGCGACACCACAAACATAACATTATTGACAACAGGGTTACCGCATTGGAACGATCGGTGGCAAAAAGGCCGCTTGGGGTTTAAACCAGGTTCTAGGCTGCCCCAAACTGTACTTTTACCATATTGTCTTCTCAGTTAAACGGGACAATGTAAATTAATAAATAAATCACCACCAGCTATTTCCACTAACAAACAATGCAGCAATTAGGTTTACAATAACGATGATCATGTATATATGAATATAACAAAGCCCAGAAGGCCACACAGCAAGTACTCAGTGACTTGGCAGTGGCTAGAGCAACAAGTGATAAAGGGTAAGATATGGTAAGATTGAAGACGAACATTCAACGTTACTGTCCCCATCAGGAGTAAGGTAAAAGTATTGAAAGGGTCCACCATCTGACCTGTCATCGTACAATCAAACAAGAAAGCATAGTGATTGTCTTAAATCGTTAAGCATTATGTTATATACAGTTTCAATTTTTCTAAATTCTTCGGCGGTTAAGTATTTACCTTTAGTGAAACAGTCTGATATATATAATAAGATCATTATGTCCCCTGGATAGAAGATTGTGCGGTTTTTCTAGTGTGGTCCTTAATAATTAATCGCGTGAATTACTCCACATTGATTTATAGTTTTTAATCATAATATGCATGAAATACATATTTTTTATCAGTTCGATATCTGCTGGAATAAATATCAAACTTGAACATCTACCATTTTATATCAGTGTTATTCGTCCAGTTAGCTTCGTTTATAACATATTTATTACGTCATAATTATTTATTATTCCCTTTATCAAACCAGAATTAATTGGAATTACAGAAAGTATTTGTTTTCCCTTTATATCATCAATTGTACCGTGGAACAGATAAGAAACAATTTTATTTTACAGCAAACACTTTCACTTTGATGTTAAGACAATATCCGAAACCTGTGTTTAAATCTATTTCATTAATACATTTAATGTGTTTCTTAAAAACCGAGTGATGTAATCATGATAATTATTAATCAATAATTTACTTTGATCAAAATTGCTAATGGAGCTCGCGATTTCACCTTCCCCAAGATTTCATCTAAATAATGATTCCTTAATAAATGTTATAGTATCTAAGACTGACAGTTATTTTCCGTGTTTCCATGTGTGCGAATTAACTCATTAAAATGCATAATGCGTTGGATTACACCTTGCCATAAAATGACATCGACATATACGGACGTCATGTAAAGTTCTTATTACTCGATATGAACATGTCTTTTTAACCCTGACTGACATATCGAATTCATTCAGATCTCCTTATTCACAACGCATTAAGCATACCTTATGAAGAAAACATGGAATCCAAGCTTGATGTATTTATCTGTGGTTAAAATGTCCACAAATTGTCATTCTGATACGTGCAAACACAATATTGGTCGTAATGCTGGGTTTAGATATTTAACCGTGTCATCATTTTCGCATTATAGATACTATCTTAATTATCAAATGTAATTGAATTATATTGAAAGCGAAAACGAACTAAAATGAGAAGGCGGCAATACATATAGCACGGTAATGCGTTTCCCTACCTCACGATAACGAATACTCTTTATTTCTTTTATCGCATTTCAGAAGCTACTAATACGTTTTTCGGAATGAAATGATGTTGTTTAAACACTTTTTGACAAGCATATCTCAAAGGAATCTTTTTGGTAGCCGGGCTTAAACACATACAAAGAAATCTGTTTTGTAGCCGTTGTAACACTACACAAAGTAGATATAAAAATCGAACAGGAACAGTAACTGTAGTGTAGCCTGTGGGACTTCTGTTTTGTAGCCGTTGTGACTACATAAGGAGGCATTAGTAGTGTCCATGCGCTGTAACGTCTTCTCGGTGGCCATACGCTGTCACGGCTTCTCTACATGTTCCTCTTACGGCTTTGCCTCTGTGCACTTATAGTTAACGTTCGGTAAAATTATATTTATTTATCACATAACGTCCCTTGTTAGCAGTGTCGAAAACCCATTTAATATTCTATTGTATGACACACGTGTAATACAACCTGGAACGATTTTGATTGGTTGAGTTAAACCTGTAACACTACGCAAGTTTATTAACTGAAACTATTTTATTTATTACAAATTCACACAGATCTGAGTCATAAACTTATTATTTGTGACAGCTTATAAAAATAATGCACGTTATACAAAACATTGTTGTTGGTTTGTTAAAAAGTTGGCGTAAACTTCTATTTTGTAAAGAGGTAAAAATACGCAACTTTATGTGTGAGACGCGACGTTACGACGTCACATATTTAATGACGTTTTGGCGCTAACGTGTGTCTGACGTCGTGGCGGTTCTATGTCCATCTGAATTATTTTTTACTAATTTGATTGCAATTGTATGTGATAAAAGGATCTTAAACTCGTTCCCATTCCATATAAGATTTATGAAACTCGTTATGAATTATTTTTAATTTTAACTCGCCAAAAGGCTCGTTAAAATTAAAATAATTCATAACTCGTTTCATAAATCTTATATGAAATGGGAACCCGTTTAAGATCCTCTATATATGACGTCATTTCTAAAACTGTATTTCTTTGTAAACTGCTTTTTATTATAAACATCATATTGACCCCCATAAGTGACTTAATATTTACATGTAAAACTGTATGTTTAAAATACTGTTCATTCATTGTAATATATGTTCTGTCTCATTTGTTATTAAAGAAAAATGCCACTTGGCGACTATTAACATCCTAACGCCCCAAGTTTATTGCCAATTAAGTAGCTAATTTAATTATTAACTTACTTTAGACCAAATTAATTTCCCATTACATGTGGACATTCACTGCCATACGGTTAACGTTCGATAACGTCATTGTATTTGTATACAAATATCTGGAGGGCAATCTGATAAAATTACGTTCTTTTGTTAAACTATTAAACAAATTAGCAAGGATGAAAACTGTTAACGACACACACATACTATTTACTGATGTAAAATAAGATATATTATCGACACATTAGAACAGTAATAAGACAAATTAAGTGATGTCCCTTAAAGTAAATGTAACCGCTTTTGGCAATATTTTCCAATTTAAGTAAAATTAAGCCTCATGGGAAAAGTATGATAATATAAACATTAATACAAATAATCTTAAATACGATATTCTCTTAAACTATACGAATACAAGCTCAGGATATATATGTTGGAATTTTAAATTCTGTGTTGATTTGGTTTTCTTTCGGCGGGTATTACTTTATAGATCTTACTTCACAGTTAGCTCCCTTAAAATCCACGGTAGGGTAATTTTTGCGACATAAAAAGTAGTCGTGTGTACTTCGGTTTGAAATAATTTTAATAATTGCTGACATATATGTTTATTGTTTTGCAGGTGAGGTGAACAGTCTGAAATTGGACGTGCAGCTATTAGACGACACTGCCACCAAAATATGACGTATAATGAAGAAGTAGGAATTCTGGTCCAAACTCTGGATTGAAATCCCGAAATAGTGCAATGGATGGCACCACTCAAATTAAAAAATACAAAAAACAACAACAACAACAAAAAAAACCCGGTTTACTTATATTAGGAATGAGAAACACTGTTCATATGGTCAGGAATCACTCTTAGGGGATATAATCAGATTGAAGGGTCGTTTCTGAATGGATTAAATTACCCAAATAATAACAAATGCCCATAAAACGTCAACATATTGCTTTCTAGGCTTTATTATCATTATTATATACATGATCATTTCTGTGTGTTACTTATATTGTATATAAATGCTGCATTGGTTGTCAGAGAATATAAACTGGCGGAGATATCTTTATTTACACTGTCCCGTTTTATTGAGATGACAATAACGTAAGAGAGAGAGCACCCTAGAACCTGTTGTTTTTTGCCACTGACCGTTCCAATGCGGTAGCACTATTGTCAACCCTTTTATGGATGTCATATATGCATCTTTGTAATTAGTGTTTGTTTCTGTGCGGGTTTTGGGTTGACTGTGGTCATTGAATTCTACATTTCCTGTTCGACTTTTATATCTACTAATTATCATACAAATCAACATTACCCACGTAAGAATATGTCAATACTATTCTTATTGGTTTGTTTATTTCTTGATAAACTGTTGTATTTTTGGAGAACAAAGTATCACAAAACAAACCAAATCACAACTTAGCATTTGAACTCATTTGAACGATATACATTTTAACTATCTGTTTTCTTAGAAATAACTTATAACAATTATATAATTAGGAATTTTGTTAAATATATTTCCATCTTTAGACATAATCATTTATGATATTTCGACTGAAATTAGCAAATGTATCGATAAAATTGTACTGAGGGTATATTTGCAAAATTATAAAATGTATTTACTACCACTCCGGGTGGAGTGGGTGAAGGGTGGGAGTTGGGCTTGGGTATGTATGGCATACCTTCGGCGAACTAGTAGAGGTTAAAAGCTTCCCATTAACCCCAATTTTATGTCTTTAAACCCAGCATTAATCCAACATTGTTTTTGTTTAATTTTCAAAAGAAGAATTATTGATAGTTTTATTGAAAAATAGCAAGAAACTATTGACAATAGTGGTGCATTATTTTCATTTAAATACTTTAAAAATGAGTTTGCATTTCTTGTACCAAGTAACCTTTTTTATCTCGAGGCTAAGGCTTTCCTCACATTCTCGAAGAAGTGAGCAAGGTAGATATGAACGAAATAGGATAGAAAGAAATGAAAGATACTGTACTTTAAAAAAATCAGTTTCTTATTGAAAGAATATTATAAACTTCCGAGTTTTATAAAATTCTGTGAATTAATGAAATCTGAAAATAAAAAAGAACTAGTACATTTGGATAAATACATCAAAAGAGCATTTGACCAAAGAACTATTTTATTAAACATCCCAATTGAAGTTCGTTCTATACTATAAGGTAATCACTTTCCAACATGTTATAAAGCATGCTGTTTCTTGTTATTGTGTGTTTCAATATTGCTTATTTGCTATTCATAAATTGTACAAATATTGTATAATAATTGTATTATACTGTCCACGTAAAATCACGTATTGTGTAAACTGATGTTGACCAACGAGGCACTATGTACAAGTTGAATAACATTCTGTTCTGTTCTGTTTTGATTGTATCTAAGATAGTTATTTTATAAAAGTTAGGTTGTTTCATCCAGCGGGATTTAGGAAAGTAGTGGTAAGCCAAAAGGCTATAATGTAAGCCTATGGGAATGCAATAGTGGTCACTGGCAATATATCCTGAACGCTCTTTATATCCTCAAATACAATTTGTTAGCACAAAACATTCCTACATGGTTTGAGATATCACTGTTGATATATACAAGCAAGGGTCTCACCGATGTCATACTGGCAGATGACTTAAGGGCGCAGCTGGCGAACCGTAGTATACTGTTGGTCTTTGCTGTAGTTATTTTTATCATTTGAGAACCTCGCTCAGATTGGTAAACACTAGATACTCTTGATACTGCTGCAGACTGCAATGTATCACTGTAATGTGTAGCCGATATCTAGAAGGTGACGCCTGTTGCTATTTATACGTGTGGGGAGAAACTTTCGGGGTGATACTGTGGAAAAGAAGGTAAAAGGAAAGAAAAAAGGTCGAACAGAAAATGTAGCATCCATAGTACACACTCAACAAAGTACACACTCAACATACATGGAAAACAAGCACCGATCACACTTAACATGCAATGAAAACAAGTGGGAAAAAGCTGCTCAGGTTCTAAGGTGCACCAGACCTCACTCATCATGTTGTCATCTCAATTATATGGAAAATAAACGATGCACCATTTCATCATTTACACCAGTTTTCTTTGGAGATGGATTTTCTTTACAGACATCGGTGGTACATTTTCAAATACTTTTGTTTTCCTACTTGAATTTTCAAATAGGTGGGTCAACTGCTCCAGTCTTTAAAGATTCTGAGTATTGTTTAATCACCCTTAGGATATGTTGCCTGCTTTTTAATTTAGTCTTTTGACTGTAACCTGTGATACGCAGGCTTCATAATTTCTGCTCCCAACTAAATTCCATTGTGTTTGTTTTCCCCATTGTTTTCTAGTTTAGGGCAAAGCGTTTTGTTAGAAACTGGGACCATACGCCGCTGGCCATGGAATGATGTGAAACTATCTCATTGAAGGTTCCATGGTCACCGTCTTATGCACATAATATTCATTCAGTTAATATTGACATTTTAAATATTGAGTTCTGCTCAACCCGGGGCTAGAGGGTGTGAACGGTAGCAAGCACTCTCAACTACCGTTCATGAACAGTTTCAATCAAACCGGGACAGCGATATTGTTTTGTATTTGTGGTGTTCGACGATTTGAAAATGTTTCCTTGCATACCTTTTTTATATCACAGTATCGTTGTCTGTGTATTGTGGTGGTGGTAAAATGTCTTCCCGTGCTTGCAATCAGAACTGTTATTCATTGCGATCTTTGGAGATCGCTGAGCCCGATATTTACAGATATCGGTGGTACATTCTCAAAGTTAATCTTACTTAAATTTCGAATAGCTGGTTCCACTACTCGAGTCTTTAAAGGTTCTAAGTATTGTTTAATCACCCATATATGATGGCTGCTTTTTAATTTTAGTCTTTTGACTGCTACCTGTGATACGCTGGCTTCATAACTTCTGCTCCCAACTAAATTCCATTTTGTTTATTTCGCTAATTGTTTTCTTGTTTAGGGCAAAGCGTTTTGTTAGAAACTGGGACCATACGCCGCTGGCCATGGAATGGTGTGAAAACACATCATTGAAGGTTCCATGGTCACGGTCATATGCACACCATCTTCGGGATGGCTCAAAATTCAGTACTATTGACATTTTAAATATTGAGTTCTGCTCAACCCGGGGCTAGAGGGTGTAAACGGTAGCAAGTACGCTTCGCTACCGTTCATGAACAGTCTCAATCAAACCGAGACTACAATATTTTTTGTATTTTTCGTGTTCTACGATTTTCAAATTTCTCCTTTCATATCTTTTTCATTGAACTATTTTTTTAGATGAAGAAATTTACGCTTATTTCAAGTTATTTTTTCAAGAACGTCTCCTGAATCTTTAATTTACCAAAATAAACGAATTCTCGATTTGGCGTCATTGGACGTTGTGGTTTATATAGGACCCTATATGTCATTTTTAGCACACTGTGAAATGCTAGTAAGCAATTGTTATGACAATAGAGAAGTAAGTATAAAAGTCGAGCAGGAAATGCAGCTTTCACTGAACACAGTAAACCCCAAAACACGCAAAAAGACACACACGAATGGCAATAGTAATAATAAAGGCATATGACGTCACAAACACAAAAATGGTTGACAGTAGGGCTACCACCTTGGAACGGTCAGTGGCAAAAAAGCCGCTGGGGTTTAAACCAGTTTCTAGGGTGCATCAAACCTCACTTACCCTACTGTAATCCCAATTAAACGGGACAGTGTACATAAAGAAATCCCCGCCATGAACTATTCTCTAACCAACAAGGCAGCATTAATAGGCAATATAAGTAAATATAAATACAAAAAAACAATAGCCTAGAAAGCCACAAAGAAGGTTCTCGATGACTTGGCAGAAGCCAGAGCAACAAAAGAATAAACCATTGAGGGAACGACAAGACAAGACCGCAGACAAACATCAAACGTCGCCGTCCTTTTGGGCTTTAGGTAGACGTCATCCATAGCCTGTCCGGCCATCGTACAATTAAAGAGGAAAGCATAGCGGCGAACTGTAAATGGGTCCACCACCTAGCATGCAGTGCGTTGCAAAATGATAGGGTCATAACCTCTTTTAACAAGTTTAACAAATATAGTATGAAAGTGATCATGACCAAGCATCTCAAGAAGTTTGTGAATCACATCACCATAGAAGTCAGGCTGTGATAGTCCTTGTCGCAGAAGAGTTCTTAAATTACTTTTATATTTGGAAAGAAGATCAGGGTTACGATAATACAATTTTGCAAAGGTTTTACGAAGTTTATGGTAACGGTAGCCCTGATGGAGTAGCTTTTTAGTTAAACACAGTTTACGAATATTGAAGTCCTCAACTCCAGTACAAGCTCTAGAAAAACGAATAAGGTGACTGAGACACATAGACACCATAAGAAGTTGCTCGGGGAACAGCCCTATCTAATATGCCTGGGTATCTGGTGATAGATTCAACATGAAATCTCTTTCATAGCAATATAAAACAAATCTGCAACAAGCGGTGCACAGTTCGTACCCATAAGGATACCAACAATTTGTTTATAAACGGTAGTTCCATACCTGACGAAAATAGTCTCCAATTTAAAAATAATTGATTCACAAAGTTCATGGCAAGTCCACATAGTGTAATTATCCAAACTGCCATTAGTAAAAACGCTTTAATATTGTTACACGCCAAAAATGTAGTATTTTCTAGCTATCATTTTTTTGAATGAGAGCAATAAACTTTCCTTTGATAAGGTTGTGAGGTGGAGTTGAATATAGTGTAGAAAAATCATAAGTACTTAAAGATGAAACTTGACGTTTTTTGCTAATTCTATTAAGAACATCGCCTGAATGTTTACTAGACCAAAATAAATTAATCCCAGAGTTTTCATAAGCTGTAGCACAGTATTGTTTAACGTGATCTTTAACGGCAATAAGAAAAAACGTTAAACGTTTGGAAATATTTGTAGTGGTGCAAGAACTAGAATTAGAAATAAAACGTGCTTTAAATTGTTGTTTGTGTAATTTGGGAATTCAGTGCATCGTTGGAAGACTGTTTTACTCTTCGTCTACTCGAGCCTTGAACATCTTGCACTGAGTGATATGCGTCGAAACAACATCATATTCAGTAGATACGAATTAGTACTCCTGAGTTCCTGAGATAAAACAGTGACGTAATGTAGGCGTCAAACAATACTTATTTTATTAGCTGCATTAACAGCAGGAACTAAAACAAACTTATTATGAAATTCCTGGATTCCCGATTTTAAATTACGAAATGAAAACTTAGCTCTAGCGGGAAGTAGGTCGGGGTTAGATGTATAGAAGTTAATACGGGTATCTATGATGTTGAAATTGTCTTTTTCAAAGTAGAAAGATAGTTAGGGTCAGCATGTTCTCTACGACACCATTTAGTACTAAATTCCTCAATGGATTGGGCGATCTGACCTGGACATGCATTACAATCAATCACTGAAGGCAATCTATACTTCGGACATGTAAAAAACAAATGCCGAATACGTTTATCTATAATATTGAAAATTACCAGTAATGACATGACCGGCCGGAGCATTGCAAACTTTAGATGTTCTACACTCGCAGTGTTATTTACTATATCAAGGTCAGACACTATTTTGTTGTAGTTGAAAATCATACTTCTAATTGTACTTATAACAAATCATAGGATTTTCAGAATTTTTGAAATATTTAGATATAAAATCAACAACACTATTATCTCGAAAAATACTTAGTATATCAATAAAATCAATGCCCTTATTAAGATAAAGAATTTTTAGAAAATATCTGAGGTGATCAGACTCCTCATCAATATGGGGTCGGAGATCATGCTGCGTTTAGCGTTGAATTATGGAAGCAGTGTTATAAAAAGGATCTGTTCGAATGAAAAGTTTGTCTGCTTCCTCGTCAATCAGACTTCAATGTTTACATTGTTAATTATCCCCACATCGAAGGGATTGTTTCCCAAGAAACTTCTTATGGTGTATACACTTCTCAACTTATTCGTTTTATTGGAGCGTGTAGTCGAGGTGTGACCTTTTTACATTCGTAACCTTTGTAGAGCTATACAACTACTTTATCAGGAATACAGTATTATAAACTTCGAAAAAGCACACCTTTGCAATGATTGGTGCACCCTAGAAATTGGTTTAAACTACAAAAGGCATGTTTGCCACTGACCGTTCCACGGCGACACTCCTGTTGTCATACCTATTATGTATTATGTTTGTTGTTTCTATTTATCCTTGTGATTGATGTTTTGAATGCTTATTTGTTGGGTTACTGCGTTTTTTATAATGCTACGTTTTCTGTTGTTTCTGCGTTGTGGGATTAAGCTACTTTATGTTTTATTCAAACTTTCATTTTTCATGTCACTTTTTTTTTTACTTGTAGCAACGAACAATTTGTTTCACATTTTATCAATTTTACTTATTGTCTACGACGCGTTTTTTTTTTTATATCTTTATATATTTAGGGTTAAAAGGTTTTTGCTTTAAGAAGTGTTTTGCCTTAGAGACGTTGCTACGATTCGCGTTGATACATAAAATCACATAACTCTCGGCAGCGATGTGTTATAAATATATGACATTCATGTATATAAATACACTAGTGTTATCAATATTGTATCAACATGCAAATAAAAGCCTGATCATCGCTCGTTTTTTTCCTTTCAGTTCGGTGTGAAATCAGAAATGTCTAATTGATTTTCGTCCCCGTTTAAACTAATGGATTACGGAAATCTACGAGGCAGTTTCGACTGCTCGCTGTGGTACGGAGAAAACCGAGACCATGTCGTCATACGACAACGCTATACAATTAGAAACTTAGCCATTTTTGGAGTTGTATGATAAATCGAATCTCCTATTCGTTCCTATCTAATATTGAATTTTTTAAACTCTTTGGATAACATTGATATGATGCTAGGCACGGCCTCGTATCATGTAAGATGCTCGGCACAGCCTCGTATCATGTAAGATGCTCGGCACAGCCTCGTATCATGTAAGGTTATGCACTGTTGTGCTCGGCACAGCCTCGTATCATGTAAGGTTATGCACTGTTGTTGACAATACTGTTAAAGGGGTTGATGCACTATTTTCAAACAATATTTATTTAAAAGGGCATTGAAAACCTTGAAAAAAGCGCTTTTTATTATATATGACATACTGACAAAGTATCTTTCAAGGCAAAGAAAATAACTGCACATTGATTAAAAATGAATATAAAAATGTAAAATGTATACATTGTATGATTAGCTTTCATTTGCAGTGGTTTTCGTTGCTTTTAAAAGATATTTTGTCAATATGCCAAATACGGTAGAAAAAGGCGCGATGACGTCATCATTCCAAGATAGCCGCCTCCATTTATGTTTCTTTGAAAATTTTCATTAAGTCGAATCTCCTTTATCTCCTTTATTTTTCAGGGCATTTTGATAATTCTTTCAACATTTTTCAAGTTTTTCAATGCCCATTTCAATACATCTGTCTGAAAATCAACCCCTTTAACAGACACTCATGCGGATTCCTTTGTATTTTTATCTTTTCACTAGAATATGCAGCATATACATATCAGATTCCATTATTTAAACAAATTCGATAGAAGTAATGCCATAAGTACCATCATTGCTTCCCATGTTCCACTCTTTACCTTTGTAACATTTGGAACAGATCGAGCTAACCAGGAAAACCATATGTCAACTTGGTTGTATTTGGAAGTACATGTAGCTCTAATTAAATGGCATACTGAGTTACTTGTTATGAGCTATAGTGAGTGGTAGTTCAGAGTTGGTATGAATTACACGTTTATCTGTATTTCTGAAACATTTACATTTTTTCTAGCAAAACCTTATTTAAAATCAAAGTCAGATAAACATTTTTCTCTCCTTTCTATGACGTAAACTTAGGCCATTTTGACCCTAAATTCAAAACAAATGGCGGTTACATGGGATTTTGTTCAGATTTTTGACAGAAGTAGGTCAACCCATGACCTGCATATCATTTTGACGATGTTCTCAATGCTTCCGAAGGATTGCTGATGATCCTCACATGTTCAGAAATCTCCATATGGCATATAGTCACTGATATATTTCTACAGGGACCTATGAAAACTAATGGTAGTCGATATTGGATCACATGATCAAACATTTCATATTACTTATACACTTATACACCAATACATGATTTGCCGACGAAATAAACCATTAGGCGAAACTGAAATAAATCATTGTTTGTCTAATATAATTTGAGGATAATCTCCCATAATCTCCGCATAATCAAAACACTATGTTCCATAGGTAATGATTAAATTAACATAATTTCCCTATAGCTAAAGAAAATATACCCGCGCGTATTGAAAAACACCGTGATTCCAAGAAAACGACTACCGTTCAGACGTTTTTCTGATTGAACCAATCGATGAGACACTGCTGCATCAATCTATATGTTGGGACATATTAACCCTACAAACTGGAATTCGTCCTCAAATGTCCAGAGGGACAGCTATCAGCAAAATATCCCTGATACCAGTCTACTGATACCATCTGGGATGTATTCCAGAACCAGCCACTATGATCCGCTATATACTATGGAAACAGTCTGGGTTACGTATTATGTATACTTAAAACGATGATCCACCATATACTATGGAAACAGTCTGGATTACGTATTATGTATACTTATAACGATGATCCACCATATACTATGGAAACAGGCTGGGTTACGTATTATGTATACTTATAACGATGATCCACCATATACTATGGAAACAGGCTGGGTTACGTATTATGTATACTTATAACGATGATCCACCATATACTATGGAAACAGGCTGGGTTACGTATTATGTATACTTATAACGATGATCCACCATATACTATGGAAACAGTCTGGATTACGTATTATGTATACTTATAACGATGATCCACCATATACTATGGAAACAGTCTGGATTACGTATTATGTATACTTATAACGATGATCCACCATATACTATGGAAACAGTCTGGATTACGTATTATGTATACTTATAACGATGATCCACCATATAATATGGAAACAGGCTGGGTTACGTATTATGTATACTTATAACGATGATCCACCATATACTATGGAAACAGTCTGGGTTACGTATTATATATACCTATAACGATGATGCAGTATATACCACTGAATCTGACTTCTGCTTTAAAGAACCAGATACAATGGACCACAGTCAACCAAAAACACAACTAGAAACAAAGAATACTTACAAAGATGAATAAAAGGGTAAGACAAGACACAATTTAAGACATCAAATGATGATCCTAAATAACATTGAAACCATGTGGACTGTATTCTAGACCAGTAATGATGATCTGTCATATCACACTGAAACCATATGGGCTTCGTATTCTAGACTTGTAACGATTATTCACCAGATAACACTAAAACAATCATATTCTAGAACCAGTAACAATGATCCATCACGTAACATCATGTGACCATCTGGCTGTATTCTAGAACCAGTGACAATGATCCATCACGTAACATCATGTGACCATCTGGCTGTATTCTAGAACCAGTGACAATGATCCATCACGTAACATCATGTGACCATCGGGCTGTATTCTAGAACCAGTGACAATGATCCATCACGTAACATCATGTGACCATCGGGCTGTATTCTAGAACCAGTGACAATGATCCATCACGTAACATCATGTGACCATCGGGCTGTATTCTAGAACCAGTAACAATGATCCCCGAGATAACACCCTATAACAATTAGGTTGTATTCTAGAACCAGTAATGATGATCCGCAAGACAACACCCTGTAATCATCGGGCTGTATTCTAAACCATGTACGATGATCCGCTAGATAATACCCTGTAATCATCGGGCTGTATTCTAAACCATGTACGATGATCCGCTAGATAATACCATGTAACCATCGGGCTGTAGTCTAGAACCATGTACGATGATCCGCTAGATAACACACTGTAACCATCGGGCTGTATTCTAAACCATGTACGATGATCCGCTAGATAACACACTGTAACCATCGGGCTGTATTCTAAACCATGTACGATGATCCGCTAGATAATACCCTGTAACCATCGGGCTGTATTCTAAACCATGTACGATGATCCGCTAGATAATACCCTGTAATCATCGGGCTGTATTCTAAACCATGTACGATGATCCGCTAGATAATACCATGTAACCATCGGGCTGTAGTCTAGAACCATGTACGATGATCCGCTAGATAACACACTGTAACCATCGGGCTGTATTCTAAACCATGTACGATGATCCGCTAGATAAAACACTGTAACCATCGGGCTGTATTCTAAACCATGTACGATGATCCGCTAGATAATACCCTGTAACCATCGGGCTGTATTCTAAACCATGTACGATGATCCGCTAGATAATGCCCTGTAACCATCGGGATGTAGTCTAGAACCATGTACGATGATCCGCAAGACAACACCCTGTAACCATCGGGCTGTATTCTAAACCATGTACGATGATCCGCTACATAATACCCTGAAACCATCGGGCTGTAGTCTAGAACCATGTACGATGATCCGCTAGATAACACACTGTAACCATCGGGCTGTATTCTAAACCATGTACGATGATCCGCTAGATAACACACTGTAACCATCGGGCTGTATTCTAAACCATGTACGATGATCCGCTAGATAATACCCTGTAATCATCGGGCTGTAGTCTAGAACCATGTACGATGATCCGCTAGATAACACACTGTAACCATCGGGCTGTATTCTAAACCATGTACGATGATCCGCTAGATAACACACTGTAACCATCGGGCTGTATTCTAAACCATGTACGATGATCCGCTAGATAATACCCTGTAACCATCGGGCTGTATTCTAAACCATGTACGATGATCCGCTAGATAACACACAGTAACCATCGGGCTGTATTCTAAACCATGTACGATGATCCGCTAGATAATACCCTGTAACCATCGGGCTGTAGTCCAGAACCATGTACGATGATCCGCTAGATAACACACTGTTACCATCGGGCTGTATTCTAAACCATGTACGATGATCCGCTAGATAATACCCTGTGACCATCGGGCTGTATTCTAAACCATGTACGATGATCCGCTAGATAACACACTGTAACCATCGGGCTGTTTTCTAAACCATGTACGATGATCCGCTAGATAATACCCTGTAATCATCGGGCTGTAGTCTAGAACCATGTACGATGATCCGCTAGATAACACACTGTAACCATCGGGCTGTATTCTAAACCATGTACGATGATCCGCTAGATAACACACTGTAACCATCGGGCTGTATTCTAAACCATGTACGATGATCCGCTAGATAATACCCTGTAACCATCGGGCTGTATTCTAAACCATGTACGATGATCCGCTAGATAACACACTGTAACCATCGGGCTGTATTCTAAACCATGTACGATGATCCGCTACATAATACCCTGTAACCATCGGGCTGTAGTCCAGAACCATGTACGATGATCCGCTAGATAACACACTGTAACCATCGGGCTGTATTCTAAACCATGTACGATGATCCGCTAGATAGCACACTGTAACCATCGGGCTGTATTCTAAACTATGTACGATGATCCGCTAGACAACACACTGTAACCATTGGGCTGTATTCTAAACCATGTACGATGATCCGCTAGATAACACACTGTAACCATCGGGCTGTAGTCCAGAACCATGTACGATGATCCGCTAAATAATATCCTGTAACCATCGGGCTGTATTCTAAACCATGTAAGATGATCCGCTAGATAACACACTGTAACCAGCGGGCTGTAGTCCAGAACCATGCATGTACGATGATCCACCAAATAACACCCTGCAACCATCGGGCAGTAGAAAGCATAATATGCAAGGGGACAATTGGAAATTGCCCAACAATAAATATAACAATATTATAGTATCGCTTGACTGAGACTGTTCATGATTGAATGAACCATGATTATGTTCATGGTTTGAACTAGTACCGATGATTCGCCGGATAACACTGCAACCATCGGACTGTATTCTAGAACCAGTAACGATGATTCGGCAGATAACACACTGTAACCATCGGGCTGTATTCTAAAACCAGTAACGATGATTCGCCAGATAACACACTGTAACCATCGGGCTGTATTCTAAAACCAGTAATGATGTTCCCCCTGATAACACACTGTAACCATCGGGCTGTATTCTAGAACCAGTAACGATGATTCGCCAGAAAACACACTGCAACCATCGGGCTGTATTCTAAAGCCAGTAACGATGATTCGCCAGATAACACACTGTAACCATCGGGCTGTATTCTAGAAATGTAACAATGATTCACCCGCCAGATAACACACTGTAACCATCGGGCTGTATTCTAGAACCAGTAACGATGATTCGCCAGCCAGATAACACACTGTAACCATCGGGCTGTAATTTAGAAATGTAACGATGATTCGCCCGCCAGATAACACACTGTAACCATCGGGCAGTATTCTAGACCAGTAACGATGATTGGTTAGATAACACACTGTAACCATCGGGCTGTATTCTAGAAATGTAATGATGATTCGCCCGCCAGATAACACACTGTAACCATCGGACTGTATTTTAGAACCAGTAACAAAGATTCGCCAGATAACACACTGTAACCATCGGGCTGAATTCTAGAACCAGTAACGATGATTCGCCAGCCAGATAACACACTGTAACCATTGGGCTGTATTCTAGAACCTGTAACGATGATTCGCAAGCCAGATAACACACTGTAACAATCGAACTGTATTCTAGAACCAGTAACGACGATTCGCCAGATAACACAATGTAACCATCGGGCTGTATTCTTTAACCAGTAACGATGATTCGCCAGCCAGATAACACACTGAAACCATCGGGCTGTATTCTAGAACCAGTAACGATGATTCGCCCACCAGATAACACCCTGTAACCATCGGGCTGTATTCTAGAACCAGTAACGACGATTCGCCAGATAACACAATGTAACCATCGGGCTGTATTCTAGAACCAGTAACAATGATTCGCCAGCCAGATAACACCCTGTAGCCATCGGGCTGTATTCTAGAATCAGTAACGATGATCCACCAGATAACACACTGTAACCATCGGGCTGTATTCTAGAACCAGTAATGATGTTCCCCCAGATAACACAATGTAACCATCGGTCTGTATTCTAGAACCAGTAACAATGATTCGCCAGCCAGATAACACACTGTAACCATCGGGCTGTATTCTAGAACCAGTAGCGATGATTCGCCAGATAACACACTGTAGCCATCGGGCAGTATTCTAGAACCAGTAACAATGATTCGCCAGCCAGATAACACACTGTAACCATCGGGCAGTATTCTAGAACCAGTAACGATGATTCGCCAGATAACACCCTGTAACCATCGGGCTGTATTCTAGAATCAGTAACAATGATTCGCCAGCCAGATAACACACTGTAACCATCGGGCAGTATTCTAGAACCAGTAACGATGATTCGCCAGATAACACCCTGTAACCATCGGGCTGTATTCTAGAACCAGTAACAATGATTCGCCAGCCAGATAACACACTGTAACCATCGGGCAGTATTCTAGAACCAGTAACGATGATTCGCCAGATAACACACTGTAGCCATCGGGCTGTATTCTAGAACCAGTAACAATGATTCGCCAGCCAGATAACACACTGTAACCATCGGGCAGTATTCTAGAACCAGTAACGATGATTCGCCAGATAACACACTGTAGCCATCGGGCAGTATTCTAGAACCAGTAACGATGATTCGCCAGATAACACACTGTAACCATCGGGCAGTATTCTAGAACCAGTAACAATGATTCGCCAGCCAGATAACACACTGTAACCATCGGGCTGTATTCTAGAACCAGTAGCGATGATTCGCCAGATAATACCCTGTAACCATCGGGCAGTATTCTAGAACCAGTAACGATGATTCGCCAGGTAACACCCTGTAACCATCGGGCTGTATTTAAGAACCAGTAACGATGATTTGCCAGATAACACCCTATAACCATCGGGCTGTATTCTAGAACCAGTAACGATGATCCACCAGATAACACACTGTAACCATCGGGCTGTATTCTAGAACCAGTAATGATGTTCCCCCAGATAACACAATGTAACCATCGGTCTGTATTCTAGAACCAGTAATGCTGTTCCCCCAGATAACACACTGTAACCATCGGGCTGTATTCTGGAACCAGTAATGCTGTTCCCCCAGATAACACACTGTAACCATCGGGCTGTATTCTAGAGCCAGTAACGATGTTCCCCCAGATAACACAATGTAACCATCGGGCTGTATTCTAGAACCAGTAATGCTGTTCCCCCAGATAACACACTGTAACCATCGGGCTGTATTCTAGAACCAGTAATGATGTTCCCCCAGATAACACAATGTAACCATCGGGCTGTATTCTAGAACCAGTAATGCTGTTCCCCCAGATAACACACTGTAACCATCGGTCTGTATTCTAGAACCAGTAATGATGTTCCCCCAGATAACACACTGTAACCATCGGGCTGTATTCTAGAACCAGTAACGATTTTCCCCCAGATAACACACTGTAACCATCGGTCTGTATTCTAGAACCAGTAATGATGTTCCCCCAGATAACACACTGTAACCATCGGGCTATATTCTAGAGCCAGTAACGATGTTCCCCCAGATAACACACTGTAACCATCGGTCTGTATTCTAGAACCAGTAATGATGTTCCCCCAGATAACACACTGTAACCATCGGTCTGTATTCTAGAACCAGTAACGATGTTACCCCAGATAACACACTGTAACCATCGGTCTGTATTCTAGAACCAGTAATGATGTTCCCCCAGATAACACACTGTAACCATCGGGCTGTATTCTAGAACCAGTAATGATGTTCCCCCAGATAACACACTGTAACCATCGGGCTGTATTCTAGAGCCAGTAATGATGTTCCCCCAGATAACACACTGTAACCATCGGGCTGTATTCTAGAACCAGTAATGATGTTCCCCCAGATAACACACTGTAACCATCGGGCTGTATTCTAGAACCAGTAATGCTGTTCCCCCAGATAACACACTGTAACCATCGGGCTGTATTCTAGAACCAGTAATGCTGTTCCCCCAGATAACACACTGTAACCATCGGGCTGTATTCTAGAACCAGTAATGCTGTTCCCCCAGATAACACACTGTAACCATCGGGCTGTATTCTAGAGCCAGTAACGATGTTCCCCCAGATAACACAATGTAACCATCGGTCTGTATTCTAGAACCAGTAATGATGTTCCCCCAGATAACACACTGTAACCATCGGGCTGTATTCTAGAGCCAGTAACGATGTTCCCCCAGATAACACAATGTAACCATCGGTCTGTATTCTAGAGCCAGTAACGATGTTCCCCCAGATAACACAATGTAACCATCGGTCTGTATTCTAGAGCCAGTAACGATGTTCCCCCAGATAACACACTGTAACCATCGGTCTGTATTCTAGAACCAGTAATGATGTTCCCCCAGATAACACACTGTAACCATCGGTCTGTATTCTAGAACCAGTAACGATGTTCCCCCAGATAACACACTGTAACCATCGGTCTGTATTCTAGAACCAGTAATGATGTTCCCCCAGATAACACATTGTAACCATCGGTCTGTATTCTAGAGCCAGTAACGATGTTCCCCCAGATAACACAATGTAACCATCGGTCTGTATTCTAGAACCAGTAATGATGTTCCCCCAGATAACACACTGTAACCATCGGTCTGTATTCTAGAACCAGTAACGATGTTCCCCCAGATAACACACTGTAACCATCGGTCTGTATTCTAGAACCAGTAATGATGTTCCCCCAGATAACACACTGTAACCATCGGGCTGTATTTTAGAGCCAGTAATGATGTTCCCCCAGATAACACACTGTAACCATCGGTCTGTATTCTAGAACCAGTAACGATGTTCCCCCAGATAACACACTGTAACCATCGGTCTGTATTCTAGAACCAGTAATGATGTTCCCCCAGATAACACATTGTAACCATCGGTCTGTATTCTAGAACCAGTAACGATGTTCCCCCAGATAACACACTGTAACCATCGGTCTGTATTCTAGAACCAGTAACGATGTTCCCCCAGATAACACACTGTAACCATCGGGCTGTATTCTAGAACCAGTAACGATGTTCCCCCAGATAACACACTGTAACCATCGGTCTGTATTCTAGAACCAGTAACGATGTTCCCCCAGATAACACACTGTAACCATCGGTCTGTATTCTAGAACCAGTAACGATGTTCCCCCAGATAACACACTGTAACCATCGGTCTGTATTCTAGAACCAGTAACGATGTTCCCCCAGATAACACACTGTAACCATCGGGCTGTATTCTAGAACCAGTAATGATGTTCCCCCAGATAACACACTGTAACCATCGGGCTGTATTCTAGAGCCAGTAATGATGTTCCCCCAGATAACACACTGTAACCATCGGGCTGTATTCTAGAACCAGTAATGATGTTCCCCCAGATAACACACTGTAACCATCGGGCTGTATTCTAGAACCTGTAACGATGTTCCCCCAGATAACACACTGTAACCATCGGTCTGTATTCTAGAACCAGTAACGATGTTCCCCCAGATAACACACTGTAACCATCGGTCTGTATTCTAGAACCAGTAATGATGTTCCCCCAGATAACACACTGTAACCATCGGGCTGTATTCTAGAACCAGTAACGATGTTCCCCCAGATAACACACTGTAACCATCGGTCTGTATTCTAGAACCAGTAATGATGTTCCCCCAGATAACACACTGTAACCATCGGGCTGTATTCTAGAGCCAGTAATGATGTTCCCCCAGATAACACACTGTAACCATCGGTCTGTATTCTAGAACCAGTAATGATGTTCCCCCAGATAACACACTGTAACCATCGGGCTGTATTCTAGAACCAGTAACGATGTTCCCCCAGATAACACACTGTAACCATCGGTCTGTATTCTAGAACCAGTAACGATGTTCCCCCAGATAACACACTGTAACCATCGGTCTGTATTCTAGAACCAGTAACGATGTTCCCCCAGATAACACACTGTAACCATCGGGCTGTATTCTAGAACCAGTAACGATGTTCCCCCAGATAACACACTGTAACCATCGGTCTGTATTCTAGAACCAGTAACGATGTTCCCCCAGATAACACACTGTAACCATCGGGCTGTATTCTAGAACCAGTAACGATGTTCCCCCAGATAACACACTGTAACCATCGGTCTGTATTCTAGAACCAGTAACGATGTTCCCCCAGATAACACACTGTAACCATCGGGCTGTATTCTAGAACCAGTAACGATGTTCCCCCAGATAACACACTGTAACCATCGGGCTGTATTCTATAGCCAGTAACGATGTTCCTCTTTATCCTCCAGATAACACTTTACAACCATCGGGGTTGTATTCCAGAACCAGCAGGATTATACACCAGATACCACCCTGTAACCATCGGGACTGTATTCTACAACGAGTAACGATGAACCACCATATAGCAGTAAAACAAACTGGGCTTGTTATTCCAGGACCGGCTACGATGATTCGCCAAATAATATTGCATTTTATGTACTATTAGGGGTTTAGATCTAACGAACGAAGTTTTTATCTTGAGCGTTGAGTGTGTAATATGCCAATTGATGAATATTTGAAAGCTCCATTTGATTAATCAACGTTTGTTGATGCTTTTACATTGAACAGACCTAAAAGTTTTCGGATTATCTCCAGATTATCGGAATTTGTTCCTTTGAATCAATCCTCAGTGGGGAGGTTATTAGCGTTCTGTAAAACGAATGGGTATAAGCACTTTGTGTGATGAAACTGAAATGAACATTTGGACAAATTTGTAGTCTTAATCAAATTTAAAATAAGTCATGAAATCGACAGATAATACAGACTGAAACATGCCTTATATTAGATAAATTTACGCGAGACAGCCTGTCTGACGGATGAGGCTAAGGGAACGTATCTTGCCCATGAGCACACTCGCAAAACTCAGTGACACGGCAAGACTTGAATCCAGGTCCACCGGTTTCAAGTCCACAGTGCCCTCACAATATAGAGTAAACGATTTGCTTTTTTGAATGGAGTTTTACGTCATTTTTAGCATATGTTAGGTCATATATGATCAACGGTCAATTTGTTTGTTATAGAAGCAGATGATCCTATTTCTCCTGGATAGAATCAGTATACCTCTGCCATCGGCACTTTCTCAATTAGAAATGTCCCAGTGGGATTCGAACCCGCAGCGGTGAGAGGCAAGACAGTTTTAGACGCAGCGTCAACTCTTCTGGCCGCGGAGAATACGAAAGTGTCCCGATGAAATAAAGGATAATGCGAACACGTTGAAAGAAAAATCGTTTGAAACATGTTTCTACCAACAAGTCAGGGAATTGTTGGAATTATAATTTAAATATCTATTTTTTTGGTAATTTGAAGGAGGTGGACAGAGGGACTTCAATGGTCGAAATCAAGTCTTCTTCAGTAAGGTCGTTATCACAAACAACGTAGATCGCTCTCAAAGTTCTATCGCCGCAATGACAACCTACTGGAAAAATACACAACCAACCTGAAACATTTCTGCGACTCAGAATATCACAACATCTATTCTATAATGATGTGGTCTAAAACATCGGACATTGAACGGGTCTGGCAGAGTCATTTCTGCATCACTCCCATTTTTATGGAGATGTCGAGCGCTGTCATTGTGCATTACTCTCACTTTTACAGAGATGTCGACCGCTGTTATTCCTGCATTACAGTCATTTCATAGAGATGTCGAGCTCTGTCATTTCTACATTACTCTCATTTTTATGGAGATGTCGAGCGCTGTCATTTCTGCTTTACTCTCATTTTCAAGGAGATGTCGAGCGATGTCATTTCTGCATTACTCCCATTATCATGGAGATGTCGTGCTGTCATTTCTGCATTACTCCCATTATCATGGAGATGTCGAGCGCTGTCATTTTCATGGAGATGTCGAGAGCTGTCATTTCTGCATTACTCTCATTTTCACGGAGATGTCGAGTGCTGTCATTTCTGCATTACTCCCATTATCATGGAGATGTCGAGCGCTGTCATTTCTGCATCACTCCCATTTTTATGGAGATGTCAAGCGCTCATTGCGCATTACTCTCACTTTTACAGAGATGTCGAGCGCTGTTATTCCTGCATTACTCTCCTTTTCATAGAGATGTCGACCGCAGTCATTTCTGCATTACTCTCATGTTCATGGAGATGTCGAGCGCTGTCATTTCTGCATTACTCCCATTTTCATGGAAATGTCGAACATCATCCTAACTGTAGCAGTCCAATAGGCACTTTTAGAATCAGCACCAGACCCTTAGGACAGACCCACAAACATAAATATAAACATTTACCAATGGAGGTCAGGTTATGGGTCTGATGATGGTCTGGGGCTGATTCCGAAAGTTCCAGGCGACAGTTACCTAACCAGATGAAAAATGCAAAACTTGCTATTTTCCGACATATAAAAATAAAAATAAAACAGTTATATACTTACAATATACAGGTGTGGAACAATTCCCCTTCAGAATATTCACTCAAATAAACTCATTCAAATTCATTGTTTTAAATTGTTACAATTGCATTGAAAAATAGTACACTGTTGACAACACACCATTGCCTATATAGACACATGATAACTGCTTATTTATGCAAAAATACCACAATTTCTTGAACACATGGGTTTCTAATAGAATTATCTCTGCAGGATACTGCATGATACTGCATCAGATCAAAGGAAATTGCATGCCATCTGGTAATAATAATTAACTGACCCAGTCAGCAAGATTATCCAGCTTAATTTCCCTCCAAATATATCATAAATTGTGTTTCTACATGACTGTACACTTATATTATTCTGATATTAAGAATTAATTATCTTTGTCATTTTTTTACTTTTAAATACATGTTATTTAAAGTATGACTGTGCTTAAATTTCAAAGCAGATTTTATATTTGTTAAATTTGTAGATCCTAGTTCCTATATAATAAATCACTATGACTTAAACTATTAAATTGACTTGTCATCATGGTCATGTTAATGCAGAGTAATATTGATATCATTTTGCACTTGGGACACACTTTTAATTGTTCTGGTTTTAGATGTTGGAGTTGTCATGATGTTTGGAATTTAAAAATGTTCTTGCAACACATTAATACATATTTTGGCTTTTTATATATTTTTTAAATAATTGAATTGAATTGAATGTTGTTTAACGGCTCATCAACACAATATAGGTTATTTAGAGCCGCCCCAGAGAGAGGGGAAGGATACATAGGAATCCGGGAACCGTGCCCTACTCTTATATCGAATAGATTCCTATGGTTCTTTAACGTGCTCGGAGGATAGACCTATACACGGGACCGTTTACGTCTCCATCCGATGGACGAGGCTAAGCTAGGGAAAGTGTCTTGCCCAAGAACACACCAACGAAACTCAGTGGCACCATGGAGGATTGAACCCGGGGCCTCCGGTTACAAATCCGCCGTGCTACCGATTGAAAAAATAAGGTTCCACTAAAAGTTTTATACATGTACTTACCAAAATAACTTGTTAAGTGGTCCTTTGACATAAAATCCACATTTTACTTGAGTACATTTTACTTGAGTAATAAGTAACATAGAAGAAATAACAAAAATCTGTATAAAGTTTAAGCTTTGAGATGAAGGTTTGGCGAACGGAGATAAAGCAGATCAGAATGGAAAAGTTTGTCGTGATCTTATGGCGAATAAAGAAACGGCAAATCTGAATTGAAAAGTTTGTGGCGATGTTACGGTGTGCAATAAAAAAAAAATCGGAATGGTAAAGTTTGTCGCAATGTTGTGGCGAACAACAAAACTTCAAGTAAGTTTGTGGTGATGTTATGGCGAACGTTCCAAATAAATAAATGTTTCCGGCGAACTTCTGGCGAATGTATAACTTTTTAGCGAGTTTGCGGCAAATTCGCCAAAGATTACCATGGTGTTTGCGGGAACATCACCGCTAGTGGCGAACATTGGCGAACAATTAAGAATTGTTCTAGCGAACAAAATTGTTCGCTGCAACCTTGCAGCAAACTTGCAGCAACCTTGCAGCAAACCTTCTCATTTGGTAAGGGAACCTGGCACATTTCTTACACTGCCCCGTGTAGTGGGAATACAATACGGTAAGTGGGAGGTTTGGTGCACTCTTGAACTCGGTTTAACCCCTCCACTGGCCTTTTGCGTGACTCTTCAGAAACATCACCTGCAAAGTGCGTACGGGGTCGTTACGGGGCCCTACCTATAATTCAAAGTAAAGGACTCCTGGTAGAAGCATATACCATAAGAGCCCTGCTACTCATGATCAAGTGTACGGAGTGGTGTCGCATACTTTGCTATGTTTCCTTGTAATTGTTATTTGTTTTGTTTGCCTGTTTTTGATTGACTATGTTCTGTGAATATGAAATTTCCTGTTCAACATTAATACCTACTTTTGTATTTTCCACCAACGACTGAAAACAAACTGCAATTTACGTTTGAATACATAATTGAGCCGAAACACACAAAAACGACCCTTCAGACACATTTTCAAATTTTATGTTTTTGGATGTTTATGAAACACGGTGATTTTCTCTTTAAAAATCTGTTTATTTTATGCTGATATCTTGATTAAAAATGATTTTATCTCAATTTGAAAATTAAAGATTATACTCGCCATTAATTTTGCCTTTGACGTCGGCGTCTTGGACGACGTCGTTCATTAAATAACATAAAAAACATAAACAATTACCATTTTCTATAGCATCAACTATTTATATAAGAAAACATACTCCCTATGATATAATAATTAGGTAAAACATGAAAGTGATCAGACATTTGATTAGTAATTAATTGATTACCGGCCGACGTCATAAATTTTTACTTTATGACGTTATCGTCTAAACGTCCGAAGGGACGTTTTCGTGTGTTGCGGCTCCATTATATTTTAAGTTCTTCAGATTGATACGAACACTTCTAGAACAAACTGTTTTACTCACTGCTTTTATTTGCTTTTTATTCTCTGTTTGTATTATTTGCACACTGTCATACGCATAAATGCAGCACACAGAACGGTCCACGTGTTTCACTTGTCTTTTGAAATTTTCAAAACAAACAACCTTTGCATCATTTACGAATATTGACTCCACTTTATTCCCTGATCATGAAATGTATTAGAAACATATTAGAGATTTAATAGGCTGTTTCAAAACATTAAGTGAGTACAATGCCATATAAAGTATATAATGGTTGAATAAATTGCCTACTAATCACGATTTCCAATTTCCCTGATTGATTTAAACAGAAGGATAATGGTGCTGGCACACTGGCCTCCGCTGAAAACAACCCTCCAGTGAATAGCGCAACATTAGCATCTTCAACAGGTGACGTAATAAATCGTGCATGGAGTTTCCAGTGGTGCTGTAAATTGGTGGAGTTCAAAGCACACCTATTCAATTATACATTTATAAGAAAAGCTGAAAGCATTCGTACTGTATAGGTATGTGAGTTAATGTCATATCAAATTTGTTTGGGATAAAATGCTGAAGTATTGATTAGCAACCTGATGTGTTAAGCTATTACCGTTGTCACATTGCCATCACACATTCCTTTTGATATACACTCAGTCTCGAACTTCGAACTTATTACGTAAATCAGTATACGTTATGTCTTCCATACCGGATCAGGTTAAGGGCGCTTCCGTGGTTGGGTGGAGGTGGAATGGGGGAGGGGAGGGGGAGGGGGTGGTGTGGGGGCGGGGCGGGGGTTAACGAGGTTGCGTTGTAACCCTTCTCGCCTCTCACCACTGTGGGCTCGAATCCCGCTGGGAACTGAACTTGTGAGAAAGTGTCGATTCTTATGGATGGCGTGGGGTATACTACAGTACTGGTTCTACCCAGGAAAAATGGGGTGGTCAACCTCTAATCACAAAAACAAATCGGCCATATATGGTCTAAAATGAGCAAACAATACGTAAAACACCATTTACAAACGGATGAGGTCTTGAATGACGGAAAGCCTGATCTTACACATGGGGGCCGATAAAAGTTACGCGCATTAACACTGGCGCGGATAAGGTCAGCAATTACAAGAAGTCATTATGTAAGTCATTGTGCAAGTAAATTTGCGTTAGTTGTTGACGACGCCAACGCACACAATGTCAGTGGTATGCAAGAAAAATATCCAGTTCAGATAAGGAAGTTCCAACCCTCGGTATAACCTCGGTTCCGATAAAACAGTTGGATCTCCCGATCAGCACTAGGTAACTATGACCGATTCTTATATTCTAACGTAAACTTCCACATCTATGTCAATGCAATTGTTTGTACTCGCTTATTTATACTTGGTCAGGTTTTTGTTGATGATTGTTTAAGATGTTTCTTTTGTTTTAATCATCGAAGACGTTTTGTCACAGATTGTATACAGAGTGTATTATAAACTGGATGACATTTAAATCTTGACTCGTACACACAGTTATCAGATAACACTTTCCTCTTTCAATGTTTTGCACGTTAGATAGATACCTAAGCAGTTTCGCCATTTTTTCCCCAAACTATCTCATGCCTCATATTGTCTGACTTGGATCTTCTTGTTTAGTGTTCGCGACTTCGGCCGTTTCCAAAGGTCCACTCTCATACTCTTTTACTGAGCTTCTATAGTATGTCTGTTATATGAATGTCATGTACCAAGGCGTTACCCACATTGTCAACCCCTTTATATTTGAGGAGTATCATACTGCGCTTCTATTGTTCCTTCTTAATCTTCTTGTTGTTTCTTTTGTAAGCGTGTCATGGAATGGCATGCAAATACCAAATTAAACGTTCCATGTTCACCGTCATATGCATACGAAATCCGGGATGGCTAAACATTTCGTACTATTGACTTTTTAAATATTCAGTTCTTCTCAACCCGGGGTTAGAGGGCATGAACGATAGCTTGCATTTCTACTACCGTTCAGAAACAGTTTCAATCAAACCGAGACTGCAATACAAACAATTAAATGTTTTATCGTGTTCGGCGATTTCCAAATTTCTCCTTTCATACTTTTTTTTTTCCACTAGAAATTGATTTTCTAAATTTATTCTTTTTACCGACAAAGCAAGCATTTTTAAATACATTATATGCTCTCTCTAAACAAGTTCCCTGTTGGATTTACCTGTTGGAAATGTACATAAGCGTAGAGTATCGGGAGCCAACTGGGAACTAGTTTAGATGCTTAATTGGCCATGTATGTATCAACATTATAATGGCATCTAGCCATGTTTATACGTTGATGAAGGCAATGGCTGCGTCGTAATGGCTTTGACATTCCGAATATATCTGTTATTATTCCCTTTAGATGACACATTATGTCATTCGGATGGAAATATATCCACCGAAATTTTCCATTTGTTGTATCAAACCAATTAAAATCATATCTCTGATTACTTTATCCATCGCTTTACATCAGATTTCACGTTTGATCTTCTTTCATATCAGCTTTATACGATTTTATAAACGTATGAAAATTCTGCCGGGAAATGCACTTTGTGTGGTTTGCGTGTTACTGGCGCATAAACCAGAAAGCGAATATTTTTGAAGCATATTTAGCGTCGTATATTTTCCGGAACTACCAAACCGGTTCTCGGGGTGACGTCCCTAGATACCCGTGTAAAATACTGTAGTGAATGGTTTGATCGATTAATTAATAATAAAGCTCGATTACTATATTACACAAACTCAGACACGGAACGCTAGAGGCATGTGCATATAGATTACTTTCTAACACTGGTCTGAAAGAAGAGAAATAAGGCTATTTTACTGGATCTAATTTAGCTAGCATCAGTTTGTTATTCTTTAACACTATTATCAAAATTGAGCTATGTCCCCTCGGGGTTTAACGTACCCTTTTAAATCAATCAAAACTTCCAAAGTAACTATTTGATATTGTATTTGTACTGAACAAATATGCTCATTGGTTATAAAGGGCAATAAACATGATGGAACATGGGTTATTATCCAGGCTTGCGTGTTTGGCAAAAGCGCCGTCGCGTGCTGTTACTACTGGAGTAACTATATTGTCTGAGCAGTGGTTGGCCGTCTCCACTTATACAATGCCGGTGTCCCTGGACTATCATTTGGTAGTTTTTAATAAAGCCTATTAAACGAAATGATATTTATTTATTCATTTGTCTATCCTCTAATATATACACTGTATATTACGTTAACTTTATAGTAGCAGGAAACGTAGTATTCACCGAACACAGTCAACCCAAAACACGCATACAACCCTTAAACGTCCTATTACCGTGTATTCGATTCTGAATTTTGCTATGATTCTTGACAAACTATTTTACATTGCCTAAATTGTATAATGAAAAATTTTCGTAAATGGCAATCCGCTAATAGAAAGGTAAAAACACATATTTAAGGAAGTATGAACAAAATATCACGGGGAGAAGTATAGACACAACAGGCGTATATAGTAGGCGAAGTAGGTATATATCAAAAGTAGGTAACATGGTTTTGATACAACTGCACGACATACAGTCATGTTGGTAAAATCTTTTGAGAGATTGGAAACTGTTTACCTTGTGTTTAGTTCTTTAAACGAAATAAAACAATCCAGCGATATAAAACAATGATATAAGGACATGGATAACACCGAAACTCAGTGTCTTGGCAGAAGTCAGAGCAATAAGATAATAAAACGTTAAGGGTACGACAAGACAATATTGAAGACAAACAGTTAACGTTGCCATCCCTTTCAGGATCCCATCATAAATCGCATCATAATCTATAGGGTCATCTCTCAATCAATATCGAACGGTAAATGGGTCAATCACTAAACATGCAGTGCGTTGTAAAATGATAGGGTCATAAACTCTTTAGATAGTTTAATACAGATTGTCCTGACCAAGGATTTTAAGTTTGTAAATAATGTCTCCATAGAAGTCAGGTTTTTATAGTGCTTGTCGCAGAAGAGTTCTTAAATTATTGTGTTATATTTTACAAGTAGGTCAGGAGGGTAAGGATAATATACTTGTGCAACTTTATGATAACGGTAGAGCTGATGGAGTCGCTGTTAAGTTATAAACATGTTACGAATATTAACGTTCTCAAATCGACTACAAGCTAAAGAAAAGTGAATAAGTTGAGAAACAAACCCCATAAGAAGTTTTTGCTTATTATTTATCCATTTTCAATCGAGAGAAGTAAATTGAGAAAAGACTCGACAGTATTAGACCAGTTCACATTAGAAATAATTTATTTTCTTAAATACATATATGTTGCTGACTTATATAAACGAGTATTAAAGGAGAAATTGAAAATCGCCAAACTCAATAAATACAATAGATATTGCAGTCTCGGTTTGATTCAGACTGTTTATGAACGGTAGTGACAAATGCTGTTGTGTGATGCTTGCATTATGTCGATGTTTTATTTGCACTTACTCTTACCTTATTTGCACCTTACATTACCTCTCATGAACAGACTCAATAAACCCGAGTCTGCTAATTCTATCTATTATTTATATTTGTTGCTTCCAAGGGTTTGTTGCTCCGTTTCAGTATGTATTGACATTCATACTAGCGTTTGTTTAGTGCTGTGTGGCGGCTGTAAACATCGGTCCGACTGCAAATCAGTAGTGTTATTACTTACTGGTCCTTTGGGATCATCAAGCCCATTCTTTGTGGCTTTAAAGTAGAATACCGCTTACCCGGTAAGGGCGTAAGAGGGGTTGCACCATATATTATCTCTCATGAACAGACTTAAAAGGACTTACAGACTTACAAGGACAGTGGTCCTTGAAGACTGCATTTCCTGTTCGACTTTTATATCCACTTTTATTACAAACGAATCTGCTACTTGTATCCCTTGTTTGTGTGTGTGTCTGCTTCCAAGGGATCTCCATTTCAGTATTTATTTACACTTCATTTCAAACCACATTGGAGGATTTTATTACTGGATTCTTAAAAGTAAATATAGAAGTCGAACAGGAATTGTAGCATTCAAGGACCACAGTCAACCAAAAACAAGCACAGAAACAATAGTTACTAAGATGAATAAAAAGCAAGATATGACATCACAAACATAAATGGGTTGATAATAGGACTACCGGTCAGTGGCCAAAACGTCCGACTAGTGTTTACACTAGGTTCTAGTGGTGCACCAAACTTCACTCTTACCCTATTGTTATCCCAATAAAACGGAAGTGTAAAAAAAGAAATCCCCGCTAGGTAATATTCTCTAACAAACAAGGCAGCATTAATAGTCAATATAAGTATAAAACATAAATGATCATGTATATATCAATATAAAAAAACACATAGAAAGCCACAAAGTAAGTACTGCAGAAGCCAGAGCAACAAGAGAACAAACCGTTAACGGTACGACAAGACGATATTTAAGACAAACATCAAAAGCCACCGTCCTTTGAGGATTTAGACATTATTATAGAGTCCGCTGTATTTCTAATTCTAGATTCTAATCCTAGTGCTTACGCTACAATATATATCAACACTGTTAACTGCATGTCTAACTGCCGGACACGTAGAAAAGTAATGTCATGCACTTAAAAACATAGTTTGGTTTATTAAATATATTGCAGATGTTCTTGATAAAATTTGTAATAAACAAGTTTCATATATTTATATAAATATTCTGGTATATATACAATAATCTTTTATTGACAGCAATTTCGACAATTAAACTACACTAAACGACATTTATAAGTACACCAGTTACTTTTTATTTCATATAGTTAAAATGGAATGTACTATTTTCATGAAAAATCGTATGAAAACTCATCAATATATTTGTTAACAGATTCATCAAATAAAATGGATAAGTTAATGGTGAATTTGATAATCGGATTACATTTAGTCACCGCTTTAAGGAGCGTGTTAATATTTAAGCAAATTATGAGCAATAAATGTTTAATAAGCACTTAAAATCGGGGTCGTAATAAAGGTCGTTTCGTCATGCATGTAGGCAAATCGTTGGCATACACATGGGTACCTACTGCGCACCCCTTGTAGCAGTTTAGTTCCCTATAACCAGTGGTTTGCAATTGTTGTTTGCGTTACTTGCGTGTTTTGGTTGACCTTTGTGAATGATACTTTTATGCTCAAAGAGTTGATGTTGATTTCCACCAGATATTGCGGCAAGATTTAAGATTAATATCCCAAAGAACGTCATCGCAAGGATAACCATTCTGATTATAGTGTTTCTTTTTTCAATTTTTATCTCTCTTAATAAAGAAAAAAATTATGATTTATGACAAGAGAGATGACTTAAATTTTGAAATAGTTAATTCACCGCACTTGCTATTGCCATTCTTGTTTTTCTTTTTACGTGTATTTGGGTTTACTGTGTTCTGTGAAAGCTGCAATTCCTGTTCGACCTTTATACTTATTTATGGTGTATTGATTAGTTTAACAATCATTATTGACCTTTGTTTAATTAAACAGTTCCAAAATGCTACCGATACCATAAAAACGTCGCAAGACCTTTTTCAAATGTTAGTAATAAAAGTAATTTAAGTACATCAATAAACCCCGACCTCTATGGTGACGTGATTACTAACTTTGTAAGATCCGTAATCACTTTAATACAATAACTAATATGAAGTTAGTTTTAGTTCCTGCTGATAAAGCAGCTAATAATGTAATTATTGTTTGACGCCTACATTACGTCAATTTTTATCTCTGGTACTAGGTAACACTAATTCGTATACTCCAGTTCAATTTACTGAGGATGATGTTGTTTCCACACATATCACTCGGTGCACTACTTTCAAGTCTGGGTTAGACGAAAAGCAGAACAAACCGCCAACTATGTACTGGATTCCTAAATTATATAAAAATCCATATAAGGCCCGCTTTATTTTGAATTCTAGTGCCTGCACCACCACAAACATCTCCAAACTTTTATTTAACATCTTGTCTTACTGCCGTTAAAGATCACGTTAAACAATATTGTGCTGAAACTTATGAAAACTCTGTTTAATTTGTTTTGGTCCTTTAAAAATCCAGGAGACGTTCTTGATAAAATATGCAATAAACGTCAAGTTTCATCTATAAGCACTTATGACTTCTCTATGTCACAGGATGACCTTAGTGGTTGGGCTAACTCAGGAAAGAATCAATGACGGTGAATGCATTTACATAAGTTTAATGCAACTTTTAAAATATGTTTAATATATATACAATTATCTAAAAAAACAAGCGAATACACAAATGAACTATGAAAAGAATGTTCTCCTGAACGTTTAAGACGTTCTTAGTATTGTTATAAATACTGAATGTCTAAGACACTAAAGTGTTGTTAACGCTATAACAATGTTGATCTAGCGCGATAACTGTGATGCGCGAGAGCTCATGAAGATGATGATGCGCGAATTCAATGGATGATGGTCATCAAATGCCTTCTGTAAGGGTTGATGACGCGATGCAATGAGAGTTAATCTCCACTGAGATTGTGAATGATATTCCTCCAGTGAGGACTGGTAACGGGCCCACCTTGTGTCCCGGGGGTTGTCGTTAGTAAAACCTGGCTACGCAGGTACGGGGACCGTCTCCACCGCTTGTAACGTTAGTCGTGGAAGCTTAGCTCCACTCCTGGATATCCAAACCTAGATGGCTTACTCCAACCCTGGATGGCTTATATCCTGGATGGCTTAGGCTGTAATTATACATACGTTTTAGATGTCGGTTGACAAACATAACAATCTTGCATAAATATCATTACCCAAACAAATCATTATTCAATCAATATATGTAAGCTGTACTAATGATGAGTAGCAATGTCTACATATTCTACAACGCCATGTATACGCTATGTACGTCGCTGTTAATCAATGCCCCTAATACATGTAATATAAACATGATCAAATTACTCGTATATTACACTCACTGAGTTATGCATGCACGCATTTATTCTTGTCACTCATCTCATTGTTAACTAATGTTAACAATCGTGTATTACAATCACCGAGTTATACGCCAACGTTAACTAATGCACCTATTATCCACTGTTATCAAATTAATATTGTTTTACAATTAATGATCAATTACAATAATTACATCTAATAAAGTAACTTCAAAATCATATGCTCGTCTAAAGTTATGTTTGAGAAACATCAATGCTAACCGGATGTCGTAACCGCCAAACAAGATGGCGCCGCCCACTGAATACAAATATACGATAAAAGTTTAATAAAACTACTAACCACATGTTGCCTATGAATTTTGCCGTCCAATCTCTGTTCCAACAACGTACTATCGATGATCCCGGCGATAGCTAGAAGACAATGGGTTTTATAGCAAACATTACGCCCAAATCATTATTTGCCCCGTTCAGTCCGTGACAAACGTGGCTAAATCTACAGTATTGAATCTACACGCGAGGCCCTTATACAATTTTGCCGTTTAAGGAAAATATACCTATACGTTTACATGCATTAGCACAAAACTAAACTTATGACCCGGCCTCTCTGGCGGCCACTTAAAATGTGCACGCTTTTACGTGTTACATGAATAGATCATGAATATTGTGAAATTGTTTCAACTCGAACAATAGATTTTGGGTGTAACCGATAACAAGAGCTATATACGACCAGTACGCTCTACCCGTGACATTTTGTGACAACATCTCCCCACTTAAAGAAAGTGCTACACTTTTAAAATTCAACAAAATGATAATTAATATTTACACGTTAAGAAACTATTAATTCTTCTGAGCAAATGAGCGACAAAACGTACAAGCTGATCGCTCAATCGCTTGAGTATGTTAACTATTACTACTGAGGTTATAACCCAACTATAATATGTAATAACAATTTCAACACTATTCTACAATTGTACACTACCCTGTCGTAACATATACTACTATTGTACACTACACTGCAATACACTATTGTATTAAACCGGTCATTATGTGCGGCGACTTAAATAGTCTGCCCCAATATTGTCCTTTCCTCGGATCGCTTTAATTTTCATCCGGTAAGGCTGCAGAGTCAGTGCCCACCTCATTAACCTACTGTTAGCTACCTTAGCTTTATTCATATAAGCTAACGGTTGGTGGTCAGTCTCCAAGACAAATTCCTTACCAAAAACATATCGGTGGAATTTACTGACACCCCACACTACTGCAAGACACTCCCTTTCGATAACAGAGTAGTTACATTCCCGGGGTAGTAGTTTCCGACTTGCGTAAGCCACGGGGAGACTACACCCATCTTGCTCTTGCAGTAGGACTGCACCCACCCCGATGTCGGAGGCATCCGTTCTGAGGATAAACTCCTGGTCAAGTTCAGGTAATTTTAGTATTGGGGTTTTGACCAGACTCCCTTTTAAAGAGACAAAAGCTCGCTCCTGGCTTTCCCCCCAAGTTATCCTATTGGGTTGACCTTTCTTTGTCAAGTCTGACAAAGGTGCAGCTATAGCCGAAAAGTTTGGAATAAACTTCCTGTAAAAACCCGCCAACCCTAAAAATTACCTAACTTGTTTCTTTGTCTCGGGTCTTGGTGCTTCCTGAATTGCCTTAACCTTGTCGGGATTGGGTTTCAATTTCTGGTCCCTCCCGACAACATGACCCAGACACTCTATATCTGCGTAACCTATGTGACACTTGCTAGGTTTTGCAGTCAGTTTAAACCGGCGTAGCCGTTCCAACAGATTACGTAGAGCCTTAATATGGTCTTTAAATGTTGTTGTAAACACCAGGATGTCATCTACAAAACTGTCTGTGTTGGACAAATCCTTCAGGACTTTCCTCATTAACCTACAGAATGTTGCTGGGGCGTTTACGAGACCAAAGGGCATGACCTTGAGCTTAAAAAGTCCTTGCGAAGTTTCGAAGGAGGTCATCTCTTTAGCTCGGTCTGAAAGTGGGACTTGCCAATAACCTTTACTGAGGTCTAACTTGGAGAAATACGAATATCCCGCAAGCTTAGAGAATACCTCCTCAATATTAGGCATTGGCTCTGCATCAAAGATGGTACGTTTATTGAGCTGCCTAAAATCGATGCAGAATCGAATTGACCCATCTTTCTTCTTAATAAGTACGACTGGGGATGAAAATGGGGCGTTTGAAGGTTCGATGACACCCAATTTCAACATGTCTTTCACCTCCTCATCAACAATTGATCGGGAGTGAAATGGAATGGGATACCCCTTAATTCTAATTGGTTCCCCTGATGTGAGTACAATATCATGTTGCACTCCATCTGTCTGCCCCGGGTTTTCGGACAAGACATCACTGAACTCCGAGAGTAAACTACCCATCTCTCGTTGCTGCTCTACACTAAGCATGCCCGATATGTCTACATCGGCTGCTCTCTCCCTACCTACACTAGTGGGAAAATACATGGGACTAGTGTCCTCACTACTGTCTTCCTCACTATCCTCAATAACTGCAACATTAACTACGGTTAACACCCCTTGTTGCACATTATCGGTTCTACTGATATACTCTTTCAGCATATTCGCATGAAAGGTCTTTAACTTTCCGTTTATCTCGATACGGTAATCCATAGTGTTCACTATCCCTCTAACGTAAAACGGACCTTTCCATTGTAATAACAACTTGTTATTGTCGGTCGGGAGTAACAATAACACCTGGTCATCTATCTTAAACTTCCTAGCTCTAGCTTGCTGGTCATAGTACCGTTTATACTTGGTACTTGCCTTAACTAACTGACTTTGAGCTATCTTACAAGTCTCCTCTAGTTTCTCCTTCAGATCTAAAACATACTGATATGTAGTCTTAACCTCATCACTATCTACTTCACCTGCCCACATCTCTCTAAGAATCCTCATGGGACCTCTAACTGACCTACCGTACAATAACTCAAACGGAGAGAATCCTAAACTCTCTTGTGGTACCTCTCTAAATGCAAACAATAAAGCATTGAGATACTTGTCCCAATCTTTGGGTCTCTCGGTACACATACGCCGTAACATTTGCTTTAACGTCCCGTTAAATCGTTCGACTAACCCGTTACACATAGGGTGATATGGTGTTGTCATGATTTGACGCAAAGACAATAACCTGCTTACTTCAGCCATAAGTTCTGACGTAAACTGTGACCCACAATCAGTCAGCATTTCCTCTGGTACACCTAGCCTACTGAACATATCAACTAATGCCTCAGCTACTCTCTCAGTTTCAATTGAGGGCAATGCTACTGCCTCCGGATACCTAGTTGCATAGTCTACCATGGTTAAAATGTACCTATTTTTCCTATCCGACACTGGAAAAATTGGTCCAACTATGTCTACGGCTACCCGCTTAAATGGTGTATCTATCAGTGGCATCTGACCTAAATGTACTTTGGTCACTCGACCTTTTGGTACTGTCCTTTGGCATACATCGCAGGACCTACAATACCTAGTTACATCTCCACTAACGCCTGGCCAATAAAATTCTGCCAATACTCTATCTGACGTTTTCTTTACGCCTAAATGACCTCCCATAATCGACTCATGAGCTACCTTAAGCACTGTCGTTCTATACTGGGTAGGTACCACTAATTGGTGAAACTGTCTACTACCACTATCTTCAAATTCTCTGTACAATAACCCATTCTTATGTACAAACTTACAACTACCGGACCCTTTACACTTCTTTACTACACCATCCTTGGCCTTCACCTTACAAGGACCTAATGACTCGTCTTGAGTTTGTGCTTCTATAAACTCTGCTTTAGATATGTCACCTACGGCTGCAGGAACCTTTAATTTTCTATAAGCCTGAGCTTGCTTCTGAACCTGCGCTCTAGTCTCTACGGCATTACTTATGCTACTTCTAAAATCGGACATTACCGGAAGTGCTGAACCATCTATGTTCCCTATCGTTAAATCGTACATCGGGTCGTCCATACATAGTGCCTCTGTAGTCCCTTTAAAGAAAGGTGTATCTACATCTATTCTCGCTATTGGCACGTGCTCTACCGATTTATTTAACAACATACACGGTGACTGTTTACCTACCAACTGGTCACCCGTAACTAAACTACGCCTAACTACCACACCTGTACAACCTGTATCCCTCATTACAATTACGTCCGTGCCATTCACTCTACCATCTGCCGTTGGAAGATTTGCATACGGAAAGAGACATGTTCCGATCTTCGTCATTACACCATCCGCTTTAACACAACAGCTACTACTCTCGGTTTTAATAACCGGACTATTACTACCTCTGCCTCTACCTCTACCTCGGGTTTGACCACCTCTACCTCTACCAAAATTCCATGGGTTGTTAAAACCTTGGTTCTGATTCCCTACATTGTTGTCCACTCTACTATTGTCACTAAAGTTGTCTACGACAGCGGACACTTTCACCGCTTTCCTACACTCATGTGAAGCATGATTCCCATTACAGTGACGACAACGAATAAAAGGTCTACCTATGTTACCACTATTGCTACCTCCTCTAGCACCCATCGAACTACCTCCACCTCTATAGTTTCCACTCTGGCCTTTCTGTTTATGATCGTCCCCTTGCCTATCTCTAAAAGTTCTGTCTTTCGACACTACATTATGAGCTCCACCTCTAGCCTCGGCAAACTGATCTGCTTGTGTTGCCATTTCTCCTACACTAGTTAGTTTTCTTTCTTTAAGAAATAAGAACAGATCTCTACTACAAACATTGAATAGCTGGTCCCGCAACAAGAAATCTATGAGGCCCTGATAAGTCTGTGCTACCTTCCCTAACTCTAACCACCTATCTAAGTAATTTCTAGACCTACTAATAAACTGAATAAATGACTCGCCTTTCTCAGGCAGACAAGCTCTAAACCGCTTTCTAAAACCTTCTTCAGTTAACTCAAATCTCTTTAAAAGAGCATCCTTTAACTTGTCATAGTCAAGAGCATCTACACTAGGTAATCTAGAAAATACATCTAATGCCTTGCCTCTCAATAACGCACTTAAATGAACTGCCCACTTATCTTTGGTCCATTCCTGTAACTCAGCATAACGCTCGAACCGTAACAAGTAACTGTCCATGTTATCTTTGTCAGCATCAAAGTATGGTAACTTCGAACCTTTTAACTTCCCAGAATAACTATCTTTCCCTTCAGTTTTACTTTCCTTACTATGTGTCTTAGCTGCTTCCAACTCTAAAGCCAACTTATGCTCAAACTCTTTTTGCTCCCTTTCCATTATCATCTTAGCCTTAGCTAGTCTACCATCTGTTTCGAACCTCTCATGTTCTAACTCTTGCTTCTCCTTTACTATTCTACTTTCTAATTCTACCTTATCTTTATCATCATCTCGCTTCTCTTTAGCTAATCTACCTTCTAATTCTAACTTCTCTTTATCAGCATCTAGCTTCTCTTTAGCTAATCTACTTTCTAATTCTATCTTCTCTTTAGCTAATCTACTTTCTAATTCAAGCTTCTCTTTAGCTAATCTACTTTCTACTTCTAACCTATCTTTCTCTCCATCTCTTTCCTTAAGTCTAAATTCCCTTTCCCTAGCCTGTTCGTCTTTAACAAAGGTTCTAAGCTCCTCTCCAGCATACCCTAACTCCTTACCCATTTCCGTAAGATCCTTTATGGACGTCATGTCTATGGACATTGTGAACTACACACTACAATAATTACAATACACTCGTCACTAATAATTCTACTCCCCTAACTACTAATGGTAAGTCACTGTGTCCTCAGTAAATACCTGGGCATCATCATAGGACAAGTTACATACACATTTGTACTAGCGCTAACTCCTAACGGTTATGTATAGATAGTATCTAGCTTCCACAAAACATATACACTACATAAAATATCTATATTTGATATTGGACATAACCTTAAACAATCATAGAAATGTGCATAACATGTACATGTATATTTACTTCTCCCATCAATATAAGTATACTCGAGTGTCACAACATGAGTAGAACGTCTTGTTCGCCAACCTAATTGGATACTATGTGTAAATCAAGGGAGGTAAAACAAACACCCAAATTATTGAGCAAAAGTGCCTCAGACCCACTCGTGTAGACCACTGCGACCTCGCGCCAAGGAAAGAACGGACGAAACAACAGTTTGGACTCACCCTACCCTTGTCGTGTCTTGACTTGTCTTCCAAGCTGTGGCCGTGATCGTCGACAGTCGCCTTGATGGATCAGAGGGTGGTACACAATTCTAAAATAATAAGTAGAGATTTAGTATATCATAATAAAGATCATTTATTGATTCTTTCCCTCCGTAGTCGCCCAAAATCCCACTTCTGACACCAGTTGTCACAGGATGACCTTAGTGGTTGGGCTAACTCAGGAAAGAATCAATGACGGTGAATGCATTTACATAAGTTTAATGCAACTTTTAAAATATGTTTAATATATATACAATTATCTAAAAAAACAAGCGAATACACAAATGAACTATGAAAAGAATGTTCTCCTGAACGTTTAAGACGTTCTTAGTATTGTTATAAATACTGAATGTCTAAGACACTAAAGTGTTGTTAACGCTATAACAATGTTGATCTAGCGCGATAACTGTGATGCGCGAGAGCTCATGAAGATGATGATGCGCGAATTCAATGGATGATGGTCATCAAATGCCTTCTGTAAGGGTTGATGACGCGATGCAATGAGAGTTAATCTCCACTGAGATTGTGAATGATATTCCTCCAGTGAGGACTGGTAACGGGCCCACCTTGTGTCCCGGGGGTTGTCGTTAGTAAAACCTGGCTACGCAGGTACGGGGACCGTCTCCACCGCTTGTAACGTTAGTCGTGGAAGCTTAGCTCCACTCCTGGATATCCAAACCTAGATGGCTTACTCCAACCCTGGATGGCTTATATCCTGGATGGCTTAGGCTGTAATTATACATACGTTTTAGATGTCGGTTGACAAACATAACAATCTTGCATAAATATCATTACCCAAACAAATCATTATTCAATCAATATATGTAAGCTGTACTAATGATGAGTAGCAATGTCTACATATTCTACAACGCCATGTATACGCTATGTACGTCGCTGTTAATCAATGCCCCTAATACATGTAATATAAACATGATCAAATTACTCGTATATTACACTCACTGAGTTATGCATGCACGCATTTATTCTTGTCACTCATCTCATTGTTAACTAATGTTAACAATCGTGTATTACAATCACCGAGTTATACGCCAACGTTAACTAATGCACCTATTATCCACTGTTATCAAATTAATATTGTTTTACAATTAATGATCAATTACAATAATTACATCTAATAAAGTAACTTCAAAATCATATGCTCGTCTAAAGTTATGTTTGAGAAACATCAATGCTAACCGGATGTCGTAACCGCCAAACAAGATGGCGCCGCCCACTGAATACAAATATACGATAAAAGTTTAATAAAACTACTAACCACATGTTGCCTATGAATTTTGCCGTCCAATCTCTGTTCCAACAACGTACTATCGATGATCCCGGCGATAGCTAGAAGACAATGGGTTTTATAGCAAACATTACGCCCAAATCATTATTTGCCCCGTTCAGTCCGTGACAAACGTGGCTAAATCTACAGTATTGAATCTACACGCGAGGCCCTTATACAATTTTGCCGTTTAAGGAAAATATACCTATACGTTTACATGCATTAGCACAAAACTAAACTTATGACCCGGCCTCTCTGGCGGCCACTTAAAATGTGCACGCTTTTACGTGTTACATGAATAGATCATGAATATTGTGAAATTGTTTCAACTCGAACAATAGATTTTGGGTGTAACCGATAACAAGAGCTATATACGACCAGTACGCTCTACCCGTGACATTTTGTGACACTCTACACTATATACAACCTTACCACATCACCTTATCAAAGCCAAGCTTATTGCTCTTCAAAAAACATTCGCTAGAGAAAATACTACTTTTTTGGCCTGTATCAAAGCATTTTTTTACTCGGCAGTTTAGACAATTACACTTAATAAGACGTTTGTGAAGCACTCATCTTCCTATTAGATAACATCTTCCTCGGGGATGGAACGACCGTTCATTGACAAATTGCTGGTATCCCTAGGATACGAACAATGCACCCTTTGTCGCAGATTTGTTTTTATATTGCTATGAAAGATATTTCATGTTGAGTCTTTCAACAGATACCCAGGCAGATGTTGTTGAAGCCTTTAATGACACCTCTCGGTATCTGGATACATATTGAACATTGACAACCTTTTCTTTTCTACTATGGTTAATACTATATACCATAAAGTACTTCGACTTAACAATGCTAATATTTCTGGTACTAAAGCTTTTTTTCTCGATTTAAGTAAAATATATAACAAGAGGGATGATTTTAATTTTGATATTGTTAATTATCCCCATTTAGATGGGGATGTTCCCCAAGCAACTTCTTATGGGGTCTATGTGTCTCAACTTATTCGTTTTTCTATAGCTTGTACTCGAGTTGAGGACTTTAATATTCGTAATCTTTATATAACTAAAAAGCTACTCCATCAGGGCTAGCGTTACCGTAAACTTCGTAAAAACTTTGCAAAATGTTATTATCGTAACCCTGATCTTCTTTCCAAATATAAAAGTAATTTAAGAACTCTTCTGCGACAAGGACTATCACAACCTGACTTCTATGGTGACGTTGTTTACAAACTTCGTAAGATCCTCGGCCATGATCACTTTCATCTATATTTGTTAAACTTGTTTAAGAGGTTAATCAAAAGAGGTTATGACCCTATCATTTTGCAACGCAATGCATGCTTGGTGGTGGACCCATTTACAGTTCGCCACTATGATTTCCTCTTTAAGTGTGCGATGACCGGACATGCTGTGGACCCTATGATAACGTCTACCTAAAGTCCAAAAGGACGGTGACGTTTGATGTTTGTCTGCAATCTTGTCTTGTCGTGCCCTCACTGGTTTGTTCTCTTGTTGCTCTGGCTTCTGCCAAATCACTGAGTCCCGTTTTATTGAGATGAAAGTAAGGTGTAAGTGTGAGGTTTGGTGCACCCTAGAACCTGGTGTAACACCCCCCCCCCCCCACCCCCACCCCCTTTGACCTTTAATTCATCTTTAAAATTGTTCTTTGTTTCTGTGTGTGTCTGTGGTTGACTCTCGTCCTTGAATGCTACTTTTCCTGTTCGATTTTTATATCTATAATTATAAAAAGAGGTTATGACACATTTATTTTGAAATGCTCTGCCATTTCTACCGGTGTTTCCTTCATAACCTATTTCGATAAAAAGTCTACTTAACGACGACTTGTAGTATGCACATAACAACTTACTAACTGTACATAACAACTTACGAAACGCTCATAACAACTTAGAAAATGCACATAACAACTTAGAAAATGCACATAACAACTTACAAAATGCACATGACAACTTAGAATATGCACATAACAAATTACGAAAAGCACATAACAACTTAGAAAATGCACATAACAACTTAGAACATGCGCATAACAACTTAAAATATGCACATGACAACTTAAACAATGCACAGAACAACTTAACGCACATGACAACTTAAACAATGCACATCACAACTTACGAAATGCACATAACAACTTAGGAAATGCACAAGACAGCTTAGAAAATGCACATAAAGACTTACGAAATGCACAGGACAACTTACAAAATGCACATAACAACTTATAAAATGCACATAACAACTTACAATATGCACATAACAACTTACGAAATGCACAAGACAACTTACAAATTGTACATAACAACTTACAAAATGCACAGGACAACTTAGAAAATGCACATAACAACTTACAAAATGCACATAACAACTTACGAAATGCACAGTACAACTTAGAAAATGCACATAACAACTTACGAAAATCACAACTTAGAAAATGCACATAACAACTTAGAAAATGTACAAGACGATTTGAAAAATGCACATAACAACTTAGAAAATGCACAGGACAACTTAGAAAATGCACATGACAACATATAAAATGCACATAACAACTTACTAAATGCACATAACTACTTAGAAAATGCACAGGACTACTTAGAAAATGCACATAACAACTTACGAAGTGGACATAACAACTTACGAAATTCACATCACAACTTACAAAATGCACATAACAACTTAGAAAATGCACAAAACGACTTACAAAGCGTACTGCACAAAATGCAAAAGGCCAACAGAAGGCAGCCGGGGCTTTCCATATACCGCCTTGGAACTGTCAGTGGCTAAAGGGCCGCTGGGTGTTTAAACCAGATTCTAGGGTGCACCAAACCTCCCTAGTACCCTATTGTCATCCCAATAAAACGGGACATTGTAAATAAAGATATTGTACTTTTTGTTGTATATTTGATTTGCTCTGTGTTTGTGGTCCAGTGTGAACCTACGGTGCCATTGCGTTTGGGTGCTCGGATTTCTAAAGGGTCATTGTTTTCATATTTGACATCGTTAAAGCGGTATTTTACTTTAAAGGCACACTGCGTTTGATCAAAATCTCCAAAGGAACAGTAAGTAATAACACTACTGGTGATGTTTTATTGACAGCAATTAAGACAATTTTACGTGTGGACTTTCAATAATGTTCGTCATGTTGGTATACCCATGGGTACTAACTGGTCCCCACCTGTAGCAAATGTGGTTATACTTGATGCTAATTTCACCAGATACTCAGGCAAGGTACACAGTCATATCCTAATGAACGTCAGCACGAGACTGTTAACCATTCTGATTGGTTCTCCATTAATCGGATTTACATCTCTCTATTAAAATGGATGGAAAGAGTAATATTTATGGCAAGAATTTAATAAAGTTATCGTTCCCACATAGACGGGGATGTTATTGGGTTAACACTAGTGTAATAGTAACGTTTGGTGCACCCTAGAGCCGGCTTGAGCGTGTGTTTCAAATACCGCGTTGAAGGTTTTGTGCTCATCGACATTTTGGCCCATTTTATTAGGGTTTTCCGTAACTATCCTCATTATCGTGTATTAGACACTGACGTGAGTTTTGGACCTCTTTTAACAGTCCGTAAGTTTGTGGATCTTTGATACGATTCTATTTCGTATCTCTAATAAATACGTATTGGCCCTTATTTCGCTTTTCACAGAATAGTATTACTCTCCATAAAAACAATTATGATTACTTTTGCCTTCTCGTTTGTCTGTTTGATTGTTTGTTTTTGTGTTTTGTGGTTGATTGTCGTCTTTGAATGCTGCTTTCCCTATCCGATATTTGTATCTTTCTTTGAACATCAAGATTTTCACGTTTTACTTCTATACTATTGCTTTTTGCGTATTTTGACTGGGTTCGAAAATGCTAAACTTTATGATCGACTTTTGCATGCTTATTTGAACCACCAAGTACTGTTAAACTTAAGAGATAAAATAAGATTGAAGCAAAATTCTCTACTGGGATTTGTGTGAGTGGGATAATCTAATATGCGTTTTTCAATAACAGCATTTGTGTTCAAAGTTGCAATTTTTACGATCAATACTAGTCTGTATTATGTAAGACCTTATCGAAATTCCTAATAAGGTTCAATCCCAATGATAGTATGTTCTAAAAATAAATTGAAACTGTCAAGGGTTTCGAACAAACAGCTCATTACTTACACGGTATATATACATTTATCACATAACATGCGGTGTGGGAGTGTAATAACATAACATGCGGTGTGGGAGTGTAATAACACCATTCAATATTTTCGATATTCCACAGATTGTATAACATGTTCCATCAGTTTGTCTCATAATTCAATACTACAGTTTTTGGGTTTGATCTGGCTGGTTAAAGCCGTTTATATTGGGTCTACAGAATTTGGATTCTCAAAATATATAAATTATATATACCTTTGCGTCAGCAGTTTAGAAACGGTGTAGATATGTTGTACAATTTGGCTGTTGTTGGCGGGATAGCTACTTTAAAATATACCGTAATATGTTTTATATGGTATTTATCGGCAGTTAGACATGACTTTTGGAGATGTTTGAAACTATAATTACCTATTAAGTGGAATTTACTGCTGTAAAGATCACGTTAATCACTATCGGGTTAAAGCTTTTGACAACTATGGAGATAGATCAGTATATTAAATAAACATTCAGGAGGCGTTCTTGGTAAAAAATGAAATAAGCATCAAGTTTTATCTATGCGTATTTAAGACTTTTCAACACTATACGTATACTCCCACCACACAACCTTATCAAATGCAAGTTAATTTCTCTTATTCTAAAGACTTTGCTAGAGAAAAATAACTATATTTTAGGCCTGTAACAGTATTATATCGTTTTGGTTTTTTTAAACGACAAATTAAACAATTACACTATGTGGCCAAGAAAGTTGTAAAGCCTTTTTGTTCCTATTAGGTAATATGTTTGTCGGGTATGGAACTATCGTTTATGACTAAATTGTTTATAGCGCAATGAATACTTACTGTGCGCCTCTTGTCACGGATATGGTTTGATACTCAGGCAGATGTCATCCTCTTGTCACGGATATGGTTTGATACTCAGGCAGATGCCATCGAAATCTTCAATTACACCTCACGTTATATTTATAGGTTATTAGATTTGTATTTGGATGTATGCACGACTTCTTCAGCGTAACAATATTGCGCGACTTTAGGAGCGCAATATGTATACGCTGAAGAACGAGTGCACATATCCCAATACAAATCTAATAACCTTTTTATTGCATACATATGTTTAATATAACAACGAATAATTAGAACAAAACAATACATTTTAACATTTAATTTTCATGAAAAATATTTCTTTGAAACAAACATATTGTCGTTAGATCGTGGACATTTTCACAATAAAACCAACATAGTTTACATCACGTTACATAGTTTCTAGGACATGAACAGAAAACCGCACAGATCACGAACGAGTATACATTACACACCCAATATGACTTTACTATACGTCAATATGAGCGAATATTGACGTTTTCTGTTAAATTGCAAGTAAACGGAGCTTGTAAATGCGTATGCAATAAGCTGATATCTTAAACATTGACAACCCTTTATACATATACATTTATCTTTAAAGGTAAAATTACCAGTGATGACATAACTAGCCGGCGCATAGCAAAAATTTTAGTATTTAACGTAAGATTTCTTTGGAGTGTTAGAATATATTATGAGGTTTTAAACTATTAAACTTTTTTTTTTAACTATTATGTTATAGACCTTTTGCTGCTGACCGTTCCATGTCTGTACCCCTATTGCCATTTATATCTGTGATATCGCATACACTTAATTCATCTTATACAGACGACATTTGCTAGAGGAGAAACTACCGTTCCTGTTTGCAATAATGTCAGGGCTTTCTTTATAAACGATAAGTATACCATGTGAACTGGCTCGGATGTGTGTAGAGCGATATTTTTGATTCTAGACATTATATATTTTAAATATGGTATAACAGTTTACGGCTATTTGTTTGTATTACTATGGGTAACCACGAATTTTGCTTTTATACTGTTATGAAGGAGATTTTATGTGAGTTTGTCACCTGTTAGTCATGAAGACAGTATTGATCCGTTAACAAATGCAGCTAGGTATGTCATACTCAATATTGATAATACGTTCTTTGGTTATATAGTCACTAATATTTAACCACCAGAACTCACGTTGAATGAAGTCAACAGTTCGGATATTATAGCAGAATTCCTCGATCTTTATCTCTCGATTTTAAATGATTACATATATATTATATAAAAACACAATAGCATAGAAAGTCAAAGTTATCTCTCTTATCATATACAGTAGAAACGCCACGGACCTATAACATATCAGTTCTGTTCGCATTTTAACTCCGCGAACATGGACTATTTCTTTGTATTTTACGGACTATTTTACGAATTTTCAATTCAAACAGACGCCATTGTTTTACACCCGAAATTGGGCGCGCTACCTCGGCGAGCACTACGGGTACCTATGGAGTCTAACAACACGCGTACAGTGTTTCATACCGTAGATTATGTAAAAACGAATACCTTACCGGACGAAATAACGTCCCATTATGTGTCAACACGATGCAGTGTTGGTGACTGACAGGTCACCGTGACATAACTTGACACGTGAAATTGACATGTTGGTCAAATTGGATTTGGGATTACTGTCTGCTGCTAGAGGTCCATGATCAAGGTATTTGTTTTATCATTAAAATGTGTTTGTTAATAAACAGTACACACCACTTTTAGATCGTACATATTTAGACATAAGCCAAATGTAGTGCCTAAAAAAGTGGCGTATACTGTATAATAGAAAGTTTATATTTTTCGTGTACTCCGATCTTTCCAGTAACTGGATGTACTGTAAACTGTAGAACGTTTCGTGGAATAAAACAATTACTAGTAGAAATGCTATCAATGTCCCCCGCACCCCCGCCCACCCAAGTACGGTTGATGTGGGGAGGATGGGGTGGGTAGATGGAGCTTGAATACCAAAAACAAGGAGGGGGTAATGAAACTAGAAACCCCCTCCACCCCCACCCCTCAGATTCATGAATGTAAATTGTTAGCGTAGTCTCTTTATCGTTATGTTATCCCCATTTTCTCGCACATTCGTGAATACATACTCGATACAACTACCATCGAAATAATGTAAACAGCCATTGACATGTCAGATTAATATTTATGTACAGTAACATAGATCTACATACACATATGTGTACATATATATCCATGACAGTAAGTAGAGTTTTGAGTTTTCCTTTATAAATATGTTACATTATGTATAACAAAGGATAAACTCTGTCTGTTTGATCATTGACATTGGATTGATGTTGTTTTTCAGAGAGGCCTCAAATGTGAATCGTGCCCTTGAGCAATTCTAAGTGAATTGATACTGACGACTTCAGAATGTCAAGCCGAGTTAAATGCCATTGGATCATTTTGAGGTGGGAGCCCTTTTAAAAAATGTTTACACTTGTGTAGTTCTTTAAATGGAGCTTGTGTTATGCTTGCACGGTGCTGTTCAAAGTTACAGTAAAAAATGTTTTCGGTGATAATGCAGCGTGATTGTCATATGAGCTCGTTAAACTACATGTACTGGATACATGCGAAAACAAGTTGTGTTAAAGGGACACTAGGCAATCTTCTTTTTTTTTAAACTTCTGGAGTTTCGGTCAATTTTTCTGCATAATTTGCATTAGGGATCATTAATAGTATTTATTAGAATAGTTCAGAACTGTTGATAACATTGCACCTATAATGTAATTAAGTATTTGATAGAATAACGAAGACAAAATGAAACACTTTTATTTAATTTTTAATGCAAGCAGGTTTAAATTTAAAATGTTACCAGGTTAACAAATGGAGATGCTAATGTTAATGCTTGATAAATACTTCAAGAGTGCCGTGTGTCCCTTTAACATGAACTAATTACAATATTATTATGGTCTATGTGATGGGTCCCCAATTTATTAAAGGGACACAGAGCAAATTTTTCAATCTTGTGTCTGTTTTACACATTTTCACATCAGAACAGACCACACATCTACAAAAGTGTCTTCTCAACTTCCCTATTTAATCGTGTTTTATTACTAAAACTAGCGGCATCACCAGGTTTTGAGATAGAAAATAAATAGTTGTATATTAATGTTTTCTCCCCATGTAAAATGACCTTTCTAAGTCATTAAAGTAAAATATTCTATCAACAAAACGTGTAAAATTTAACAATTTTAGATTTTTGGCAAGAGTTGTATTTTATTCCCCTTCTAGTAAAAATGGCTTATAGAGCATTGCACCATCTGTCAGATTTAACATTCCTTATAATTGATTCTTGCTGTAGTACTGTTGGGTGAAAAATACATTAAAATTGTTCTGTAATCATGTCAGGTCAATCATATACTCGTATGATACACAATATAATATGTATTGACCCTTTATTTGATGTGCCATTTACTCAGTTTTGGTCAAGGGACATTTATAGCATATCGGCTTTGAATCCAGTGAACACGGATTCAAGTCTTACTGGCGCTACTGGTTTACTTCGATGTATCCTGCTAGCCCATTGTGTCAAACTGTCCCATTCCCCTTAACATGCCCTAGCTCCCCCTAGCAACACCTGATTCAAATTGAATACTGTACGCGACTTATTTTTACTTTTTATTTTCTTTCAGGCTGCACGTCATGTGGAAGAAGACTCCATGTACACCACTGGCCAGTGCCAATGCTGAAGTTTATGTTCGCTTAATTATTTGCTTAATAAAGTATACATACGAACTAAAATATTGTCTTTATAAATATGTCTTCCACCACAAAGTGGTAGGTGAGACAGATTATATTTGGCTTTTCCGTTCGTCCGTCACAAATCTTGTCTGCGCTATTTGTTGGATGTTTACGACACTTTGTAAGAAGCATCAGTATGTGCATATCAAATATTGAAGGTCAAGTGCGCCGTGACCCAATAATGATCATGAAAACCCTTGTCTGCACTGTGCACTTCCCCAGAAGCAAATCTCATCAAAATTCATGGTTTGAGTGCATTTGGTGAGAGAATGATGCCTTTTGATTTTGATGTCATTAGGTCAAAGATCTTTGTCACCGTAACATGATAATGTAAAATGTTGTAAACTGTAAGTCAAATATCATGAACTTAATGGATGGATTGCTTCTGGCGAGAGGGTGATCCTTTTGATTGTGAGTGGGTCAACGGTCAGGGTCACAGACCGGATAATGTCCGTAATGAAACTCTTTTTTACTTTCTCTAAAGCTAATTTCATAAAACGTCATACTTTGACTGCCTTTGGTGAATAATCCCTGTTTATTTTGAAGTCAGTAGTTGAAAGGTCCGTTACCATGACCGGAAAATGAAAAGTCTTGTCCACACAGTTTTTCCTTTTACCTAAAGCAAATTTCATAAAACTTCATTGGTGGACAGTGGAAAGAGGATGATCCGTTTGATTTTTAGGTCAAAAGTCAAGTTCCTGCTGACATCCATTATCAAACATTTATAAACAAGGATAAGCATATGGTACAACACACATGTTATAATATAACTATATATGCCACAGGAACTGGTCACTTTTAATTTTTGCCTTCTATTATTATAATTGTCTATAAAGGACTTTAATGGGAAATTTTGGAAAATGCTGGGGATCTTTTTCAGAGGTCAAGCAGACGTTCAATACAATCTCAGTTACATGCACACTATATACTAACATGTGCAGAAATAAATTTCCTATCCAACAATACCTTTCTTCCTACGATCCCTTGTGAATTCGCTGAGATATCCGAGTTCAAAGTCACCAAAGTGCAATTTCAAGCTGCTCGTCGTTTGTCTATGTCCCCTATGTAAACAAATGAAATTTACCGAAAATCAGGTGTCCGTTAATTCCGTTAATTTCGGCGCAGTATTCCAGCTTCAAATCACAACCAATTCACTAAAGTAAAGCACCGATACGTAAATAAATCCATATTTTATCAGTTTGCATAGTCCGTATCACGAAAAAGTCACATAACAACGAGCATTTCGCCACTTGTTATCGGCACTAGCAGACTTTACAAATGAAACCGTCAATTTCATGGTTTTATATCCCGCGTGTACATTAACTTCGAAAGGCGATTGTTCATATTTTAGCGAACACGGTGTACTTTGTTAATTTTGGGGAAAAAAAAGTACTTTTTTCTGATTGACTTTAAATTTTGGTTTTTAATAGTAGACATGTCAATGAACACTTTCAAGAAAAAAAAATCATTCTCGTTGTTAAAACATTTTTTTGCATTTTTTTCGGATTCAGAAAATTAGCACTGCAATATATATTTTCACCATCCTCATTTCCTTTCCCGACGTACCGTTGCAATTTGGTTTGTTAAAACCTATTCCGAGCACTCCGGCATAAACCAAAAGCATGTATAGATCAGAAATTTAATCTGGAATGCATGGATACATACATTTGAAATATATGTATTGAAATAATGGAATTATTTCATTTTTTGTGTACCCAGTCGCGTCTGTAAATGTATATGCGTTATGACGTCTTTGAGTCCGTGGGTCATGTTAGTTAATTTTGGGGGGAAAAAAGTACTTGTCTCCGATTTCATTAAAATTTTGCATATGGACAGAGGAAAGATCTATCTATGCGTACATGCATTTGTTTTTATTCTCGCTTCTAAAATGACGAAATAAATCGATTTTGATTTAAAAGCGCATTGTTGGCAATTTAAACCTTAAAACAATCTAAATTCATCCCTTGGAAAAATACCTTTCACTATTAATGGGAATTCCACGAAGTGTACACCAATTATGTTCGAACAATGTAGTTTTTGAATATTATTACTTTAACAACGATCTGTGATTGTGTTTTGTCATAATCACAGTTTATAGATAAGAGGTGTATAAATCTGACCAGTGAAAATTTTCCCAATAATGTCATTTTGTTATCGATTTTATCACGTGACCTTGTTTGATAAATATTCCTACGCCATAGGGCTGGCGTTCCTACTGATATTGTATTATATATGATAAGAGAGATAACTTTTACTTTGACGTCATTAACTGTCTAAATTTGGATGGGGATGTACCTCGTGATACATACTATGCGGGTTATATCTCCCAACTCATTAGTTGTGCTAGAGCATGTAACGATGTCAAGGACTTAATGATCGAAATCAAGTTATTACAAGTAAACGTCTTCATCAAAGTTATCGCTATCACAAACTATACAGAACTTTCTGACAGGTCTATCAGCTGTAGAAGTACAAGAACAACTTGTAACCATCATTGCGACTAAGAATATAACAGTCTTTATTTTATAGAGATGTGATCTATAAACTTCGGAAGTTAAATGGGTCTGAGATGTTTCCTGACCTCTTAACACAATTAATCAGGAAATTCGTCAGAAACGAATGCGACCCTTTAGTCTTGCAGAACAATTCTTGTTTAGAGATTGGCCCCTATGCTATGTACCAATTTCTTTCACGTGAATAACAACTTTGAGTAAAATTGTACCGAACTTCGGTATATAAAGGGTACAATTTCTGCCATATAAGTATTCTTTCTAATATTATGTTAACATCAACAGTGTTGAATTATTGTCATGTACACTATGCTTGACATTGCTCATGCCTAACATATGCACTTGGTTGAACATTTCACATGACCATATCCCATCCATTTTTAGTATTTTTTTTCTAAATGACTGGCCAATAGCTCTTAATTGTTGATACAAAACCTAGTTTTATCCCACAGAGATTGTATGATTAGAGATTATCACCTGTCGGGGATATCTCTGTTTACACTGTCCCGTTTATTGGGATGACAATAGGGTAAGGGTGGGGTTTGGTGCGCCCTAGAACCTGGTTTAAACCCCCAGCGACCTTTTTGCCACTGACCGTTCCAATGCGGTAGCCCTATTGTCAACCCTTGTGTGTTTGTGATGTTTTGTCTTGCCTTTTATTTATCGTAATAAATATAGTTGTTTTTTGTTTCTTTGTGTGTTTGTGGTTGACTGTATCCCAATAAAACGGGACAGTGTAAATAAAGAAATCCCCGCCATGAACTATTCTCTAACCAACAAGGCACCATTAATAGGCAATATAAGTAAAACACAAAGATGCTCGTGTATATATAAATACAAAAACACAATAGCATAGAAAGCCACAAAGAAGGTACTCAATGACTTGGCAAACCATTGAGGGAACGACAAGACAAGATTGCAGACAAACATCAAACATCACCGTCCTTTTGGGCTTTAGTTAGACGTCATCATAGTGTCCACAGCCTGTCCGGTCATCGCACAATTAAAAAGGAAAGCATAAATGGGTCCACCACTAAGCATGCTGTGCGTTGCAAAATGATAGGGTCATAACCTCTTTTGATAAACCTTTTAACAAGTTTAACAAAGATGGTATGAAAGTGGTCATGACGAAGGATCTTACGAAGTTTATAAATCACATCACCATAGAAGTCAGGTTGTGATAGTCCTTGTCGCAACTACTTTTATATTTGGAAAGAAGATCCGGGTTACGATAATACAAGTTTGCAAAGGTTTTACGAAGTTTATGATGACGGTAACAATTACATTGACAAATAATCTAGTTAAGTTAAAGATGAATGGCCACCGTTTTTTTGTAGTATTATCAATTAACAAATGTAACTCTTAAACATCATATAAACCTTTATTGATACTCCCGGAGAGAAACATATAGTTAAATCCGCTACAAAGTTGTATGTAAACCAAGCATTATTTGCATGACGTAGATACTACTTTTCCCACTGCATGACTGCACGGAGAAATGAGGTAAATATGAATTGTGTAGCTACACGAATGTTGCCAGATAATCGATAAATACATTTACCTGTGGATAAATTTACCTTTTTAAAGTTTTCTTACGTCATCAACTAAAATCTTATTCTCGCTTTTCACAGATATTGCAATGTATGAATGGTAAATATCTATTGTTGTGTAATTGATTTAGATTTAAATAAACATCGTGAAACAAAACATGGCCGGAGAACTTTAAATATGCCACAAATATAAACGGGTTGACAACATGGGTACGGTTTTGGAACGGTCAGTGCCAACAAGTGGCCAACGTAGAGATATAGTATATCACCGTGTATTGCAGCTATCCGTTTTAGGAAGTAAATGCGTATGTTTGCTTTCTGTGTCTCTCACCATAGATAGGCGCTCCACCGTAGTTCGTCTGAAGGTTGTCTGTCCTTTGTTGTTTGCAAATATTGTCCAGGCCTGTCCTTGAGTGTATTGTTTCCCTATATGTTATTCTACTTTGTGAACGTGCATCTCTTAAATCCTACATTTCGAAGGTTGTCGTTGTGTGTTTTATTGTCTCCCTTTATTTAATATTACTGACTTTGCAGTGTTCTAGTGACCCGTCACCTTTCATCGTCACTGTCTTAATCTTTCATCGTCACTGTCTTAACCTTTCATCGTCACTGTCTTAATATAGCGTGTGTGATCGATAAGTGGATATGTGTATGCGAGTGTGTATATGTTAATTGCGCCTCCAGGAGAATATAAGAAATCACAACATGCGTTCTGCGTCAAACCGATTTGTTATCAAGGGCATTTTTCGTAACGAAAAAAAGATCAGTTGATACAGTAATCTTTACTCGTCTGACTTACTTTAAAATCGGGAATTCAAGAATTTCATAATAAATTTGTTTATAAAGCAGCTAATAATGTAATTATTGTTCGACGCCTACATTACGTCAATGTTTTATCTCTGGAACTCGGTTGCACTCATTCGTATACTCCAGTTCAATCTACTGAGGATGATGTCGTTTCCACACATATCACTCGGTGCACTACTTTCAAGGCTTGTGTAGACGAAAAGCAGAACAAACTGCCAACTATGTACTGGATTCCTAAATTACATAAAAATCCGTATAATACACGCTTTATTTCGAATTCTAGTTCTGGCACCACCACAAACATCTCCAAACGTTTAACTTCCTGTCTTACTGCCGTTAAAGATCACGTTAAACAATAGTGTGCTAAAACTTATGAAAATTCAGGGATTAATTTGTTTTGTCTATTAAAAATTCAGGATAACATTTGCAATAAACGTCAAGTTTCATCTATAAGCCATTATGACTTCTCTACACTGTATACAACGTTACCACATCACCTTATCAAAAACAGGCTTATTGCTCTTATTCAAAAAACATTTGCTAGGAAAAATACTGCAGTTTTGGTCTGTAATAATATTAAAGCGTTTTTTACTAACGGCAGTTTAGACAATTACACTATGTGGAATTGCCAAGAAGTTTGTGAAACACTCATCTTCCTATTAGATAATATTTTCGTCAGGTATGGAACGACCGTTTATAGACAAATTGCTGGTATCCCTATGGGTACGAACTGTGCACCCCTTGTCGTAGATTTGTTTTTATATTGCAATGAAAGAGTGTTCATGTTGAGTCTTTCACCAGATACCCAGGCAGATGTTATTGACGCCTTTAATGACACTTCTCGGTATCTGGATGACATATTGAACATTGACAACCCTTTCTTTTCTGTTATGGTTAATAATATATACCCTGAAGAACTTCAACATAAGAAAGCTAACATTTCCGATACTAACGCTTCTTTTCTCTATTTACATCTCTCCATTGTAAATGGTAAAAACCTTTATTCTCTTAATTGTGTTTGTTGCTCCCAAAGGATCACCTTTATCAGTATTTATATTCTTATGAGGTCTATGTGTCTCAATTTTTTCATTTTTCTAGAGCTTGTACTCGAGTTGAGGACTTTAATGTTCGTAATCTTCGTATAACTAAAACGCTACTCCATCAGGTCTACCGTTAGCATGAACTTTGTAAAACCTTTGCACAATTGTATTATTGTAACCCTGATCTTCTTTCAAAATATAAAAGTCATTAAAGAACTCTTCTGCGACTAAGACTGTCACGACTGACGTCTATGGTGACGTGGTTTACAAACTTCCTAAGATCCTTGGTCATGACCACATTCATACTATCTGTGTTAAACTTGTTAAAAGGTTTATCAAAAGATGCTATGACCCTATCATTCTGCAACGCACTGCATGCTTGGTGGTGAACCCATTTACAGTTCACCACTATGCTTTCCTCTTTAATTGTACGATGACCTTACAGGATGTTGACTCTATGATGACGTCTGCCTAAAGCCCAAAAGGACGGTGTTCTCTTGCTGCTCTGACTTCTGTCAAGTCATTCAGTACCTTCTTTGTATTTATATATACACGAGCATCTTTTTGTTTTATTTATATTGCCTATTAATGCTGCCTTGTTAGTTAGAGAAAAGTTCATGGCGGGGATTTCTTTATTTACACTGTCCGTTTTATTGGGATGACAGTAGTGTAAGTGTGATGTTTGATGCACCCAAAAACCTGGTTTAAACGCCTGCGGCCATGTTTGCCTCTGACCGTTCCAAGGCGGTAACCCTGTTGTCAACCCTTTTATGTTTGTGATGTCATGTCTTGCCATTTAGTCATCGTTATAGTGGTTGTTTGTTTCTATGCATGCTTTTGGTTGACTGTGGTCCTTGAACGCTGCATTTCCTATTCGACCTTTATGTCTACTTTGTAATATCGTAACACTGGTGTATTTTAAATCATAAAAGCGATATTTTTTTGCTACTGACTTTTCCAATGCGGTAGCCCTATTGTCAACCCTTTTGTGTTTGTGATGTCTTATTTTGCCTTTTATTCATTTTTGTAAGTAGTTGTTCTTTGTTTCTGTGTGTGTTTGTGGTTGACTGTCGTCCTTGAATGATACTTTTTCTTTTCGGTTATTGTCTCTATATTTACGTAAAACGATCATTGAGTTCATCCATTCTCTAAAGCATGTGAATTGAGCGTAGAAAATAGTTATCCATTATATCTACAAAAACAGAAATCGTATTTTCACGGGTTATGATTAAACTCTTGAATTTACATAAACCGCATACATTCTTATCACAATATTTTAATTCGCAATTTACCAAAATAAAAAAATATTAAAAAAATGAAATAATAATATAAATTGAGTTGCGAATCATCGTTAGGCCTTCCATATGTTTAAATTAGCTTTTCAAAATTGACTTCATAATAGTTTTGACATTGTGAATCAAATGGATCGAAATCGTTATAGAAGTTTGATGAAATAATATCCACTTTTGTATTCCCTTTTTCTTGTGAAGCTATTCATATATCATAGAGTTTAAATGAAAGTGTAGTAATATAGATGACTTTTTACAGCTGTCCTGTAATCGAAGGATGAAATGAGGTAAGAGATAGAATCTCGTATTTCACTGTTTGGCGTATAACAGAGATAGAATCTCGTATTTCACTGTTTGGCGTATAACAAGATAATTTCGACATATCATGATGAGAGTCTAACAGATTAACTCAGATATGTGATACGAGCAACCATCATCAATTTTGCTAAATAAATTGCATCAAATATTCATACGACTAAATTTAAATTAAATCGTCTCTTCAAATTGCTAAAACGAATATATGAACCTGAACTAAAAGAAGATACAAAAGCCGAACATGAAAACTAGCATTTACAGAACACTGTCAACAGAAAATCACGCATTTAAATCAAACAACCATTACATTGATAAATCATGATAAAAAGTAAAGGCTATGACATCCCAAACAAAAATATTTGACCGTATGGGTACCGCCTAGGACGGTAGGTGATACAAAGGCCTCAGTGGGGTTAAACCAGGTTGAAGGGGGCAGCAAACCTTTCTCTTAAACTATAATCAGCATAAGAAACGGACAGTGTAAATAACTAAGTCTCCAACAGGCTATCCTCTAACACAAAGCATACACAAAATGAGAGTTGTTTCACATTACATTAACTCCCATGAACAGACTCACTAAAACCGAGTCTGATACATTCCTCTCTTATTTGTGTTTGTTGGTTCCAAGGGATCACCTTTTTCAGTATTTACGTAGTTACTTTCTACTACACTATATACAACCTTACCACACAACCACACAACCTGCTCTTATTCAAAACATTTTGCTAGAGAAAAAAGTACATTTTATTTTAGGCCTGTAAACAGAATTTCTTTTTCTTAACGGCTATTTGGACAATTACATTATGTGGATTTGAAATGAGGTTTTTGAAGCACGTATTTACGTTTTCCATAATATTTTCGCCAGGTATGGAACTACCGTTTATAAACAAAGTATTGGTATCCCAATCATCTTTTGTTGCGGATTTGTTTATTGCTATGAAAGGTATTTTATGTCGAGACTTTCACCAGCTACTAAGACAAATGGCATCGAGGCCTTTAATAACACCTTTCGGTATCGGGATAATATACTGAACGTCGACAACACTTTTTTTCTAATATGGTTAATAGGTTTCTGTCCAAAGGAACTTCAAAAGAAGCAAAGGAACTTCAAAAGAATGTCTGATACTGTCGCTTGTTTGTCTCGATTGGAAACAAAGAAATAATAAAACAATGCTATGGCAAGAGAGATGATTTTCATTTTATATATGATATCGTTTATTATCCCATTTAAACGGGGATGTTCCCCAGGCAACTTCTTCAATGTTATATGTTTCTAAACTTATTTGTTTATCAAGAGACTGTAGTCGAGTTCAGGAGTCGTAACCTTTGTATAACAACTAAAAAGCTACTCCATCACCGTAAGCATAAACTACTTTTAAAATGTGTATTATCGTAACCCTGCATGTATGTATAAGTAGATATAAAAATCGAACAGGAAAAGTAGCATTCAAGGACGACAACCAACCACAAACACAGAGAGAAACAAAGAACAACTTTAAAGATGAATAAAAGGCAAAATAAGACATCAAAAACACTAAAGGGTTGTCAATAGTGCTACCGCCTTGGAACGGTCAGACAGTGACAAAAATAAGGCCGCTGAGGGGCAAAACATATTTATTTTCCAGTCGTTTTTTTACAACAAAACACCTGCATTGAGCTTTGTTAACGCGACTAGCTTTGAAGATGAATATATATATAGTCGCGTTGTGAAGAAAATTTTGTACCAACCACTTACCTACGGATTCGAACCAGCAGCCCTAGACACCAACATCGACACAGCGCCTCGTCCAATAGCAGACACGTTAGCCCACTCGGCCACCTACTCAACCTTCGGAAACCGGGTGATACAAATGCTTTACTCCTGAACGCGTCGCATACCTTCGGCCTTTTATATGGTAGATATCACAATCTAACATTAAAGTACTATCCCGCCTACAACAGCCACATTTTACAATATATGTACACCTTTTCTAAACTTATTGACGACGAGGAATATATACTGAGCAAAATAAATTTAGCACAAAAAGTGCCTGTTAATTACAAAGGCGTGTATGTTCGGGGTCAATGATAAAGTAACATAGATATGGCAATAATAACACAGATATGGCAATAATAATGCTACAAAGTCATTTGTAAATAAAGTCGGTGATAAAAATAAAGCAAATCCTTTTATAGGTAATCGAAAGTCGTTCTCATTTCAATGAAAAGGGAGGTAAATTTTAAAATTACGATATTAGAAAAATTTTGTTTGAGAAAAACAATCTTTTGTGACCACCTGTTAGCGATTTTTAAACAATGACAGAATGGACAATTCTAGTCAATACCAAAATATAAATGTGATCGAAACAATATATTTGAGTAAGAAATAAGTTGTTTACATGGGAGGTAATTCTGATACTTCACTTTAGAAAATAATAAAATAAAACACTTTTTGGTAAATCAAATCCTTACCTAACATTTCTAATAGCTTCTTATGTTCTTATGTTTATTATATGTCCCTAAAAGGCCGTGGTACACTTATTTTTTTCACTATATTTTGAGAATCCAAACTTTATAGACACAATATAAATGACTTTAACCAGCCAGGCAGAACCCCAAAACTGGAGCGCTAAATTAAGGGTTACCAACTCCTATTTCATTTTAAGCATAGTCAATCACGTGTATTTTAAGAACCCGTTATCAAGCCTATACTTTTAATCGACACATATACACTATAATATGTCCTGAACACCTGGAAAGAGCTTTGATAAACGGTTTTGTAGTGTAATTTTGCCGTTATTTGGCATTTTAGTTCCTTTAAGACATGCCAACCGCAGTATTAAGACAAAGTTTATATATATTATAAATTATGAAATTATAAACTGTAATAAATACAAAAGCATAGCGAAAGTACCAATTACAATTACCCATTACATATAAAGCAATAAAAAGTAAGCAAATGCGTTGTTAAACGAAAGATGGAGCTCATGGATGTGAAATACAAAGTTTGAACTTAGAGAACATGACATTGTCGGCATTAAATTACTAAATACGGCAAAGCACAAAGGAATAACATACATAACACAAGTGTGTTACGAGTATAAGCGTTTATTTATCCTCGCTGTATTGCTGAGCATTTTAGCGAACAGACTTCGGTATTAAGTCTCACCCGAAGGACTGGTCAGGTGTGAAATTCTGTTTAAGTATTTTGAAAAATAATCCAAATTAGGTCCTGGTTGGGACTGAACGCACGGTCCCCGAATTACTAAATGAAGGTGCTGACCAGTGCACCAAGGCGATAACTATATTAAACAAACTGATCGGCTGTGGAATTCTAATGCATGCATAAACAACCAGCTACACATAAAACATGGCAGTTCACAAACTTGAGTAAAGAAATATATATCATCTTGCTGCGAGACTTTTAGTAATATAGTTTCCCTTTGGGAATTGATTAAGTAATAATAATAATCACACAACAGTAATCTAAATGGGGTAAGATATTACATTTTTTAAGAACTTTATCAATTTAGCTATTCCAATAGAGAGTGTTGTCAATTGTAGCACCGAGTAGTTTTTCTTCGTAACTACAGTTAATGGTTTCATCTTTGAATTGAATTGAAGGAGCATTATCATAAATATATTTATTTTGTTCCTAGAAGCTAGATACATTAGTTCTGTTTGTGTTGTATTGACAGACATGCGATTTGTATCGCAACAGGCGTTCACGTTAATAAGGTCATTATTGAGAGAATTTACAGCGCTGGCAAGAAATGAATTTGAAGTTGGAAGCGTTGTATCGTCTGCAAAAATACCCGTGACTGTATTTTCAATAGATAACGGCAAGTCATTGATGTAGATTAAAATATAAGGGGTCTAACACAGATCCTTGCTGTACATCCGATAAAAGGGGTGACGATTCTAAAGTAATACTAGAAACTTGAACTTGCTGATTTCTGTTATCTCATGTCAACTATTGACCACGGTAGTTCGGAAAGATCATTGATAAATCTAGTTTCGTCAAAATGTTTCAGTGATCGAAAAATTATAGTTTTATGCATAGGACCTTTAATATACTTAGCTGAAACGTTACGAGTTAAACAAATAGGATACTGATCGCTTATTGAGTACATCGGAATAGTTACTTCCGATATGTTCTGCGGCATATTCGAAAACGCATGATCTATCAATGTAGAAAAATCAGCTGTTATCCTAGTGGTATCTGTAACCAACTTAAGTGAGATTACAGATTCCATGAGATGAAGCCACGTTTTAGCATTCCTATCTGATTTTAATAAATCGAAATTAAAGTCACTAAGATATTCCTTTTCTTCTAAAAATGATTTGTCTAATGCAGTTGTTTATTTGTTAAGCCAGTCAGCATTTGATGAAGGTGGTCGTACAAAATAGTTTGTGTTAGATTGTTGGATTTCAAGTCATATAGATTCCAAATATGTTCAATGTCCAATCTCTATACACATGGTAAATCATCTCTGACATAAATAATTAAGCAACCTCCATTTGTGATCCTGTCTTTTCTAAATAGTTTGAAATTATCTAATTGAAGTTCATTGTCCGCAAACGTATCGTTCAGAAAGGTTTCACAAAAGCATATACTATCAATATGTTGTTGTGATATAAGAAGTTTAATCTCATCCAGTTTAGGATAAAGATAATGAACATTAAGGCGAATTATAATCAGTCCCTTTCAGGGTAAACCATGTGTCAAAAGTTGGATAATGAATATATAATTAGTACAGTCATTAACATAAACAGTAGCAATAGCGTAATTAGTGTATTTAACGTGGGCCAATATGTTAAAGTTTTAAAATGTTAATGACCTCAGGGAAATTGACTACATACCAAAGCATCACAAATCTAATATCAGATCTAGCAAGTTGTCAATATTAATAAAACATTTGGAAACTATGTCACATTTTCAAGTGAAGCATGATTAGATCTTTGCAACAGTGTTTATATATTCCCTTTTGTTAAATATGAACGCTTTATCTGATAAAAAAAAGAAGAAGATTTATTGCATGTTTCAGAATGGTTTGTACATACCACGGCTTATTGCGCAATGCAATGGCATAGCTATCTCCGTAATACCATCTGTAAGCTGAAACAGCTGCTTATTTACATTCAAAAGTATAAACGATGGTGTTACATTATGCATAAGTTACAATCATATTCTAGTAAAAGATATGCACCTATGAACAAGGTATTTAGAATTATGCATAACACCGTCTGTTTTAAATTTCTCTCAAAGGAAAGTTCACATATACAATGATGTATTTATATTATGTAATTAGAATTAAAGAGGGTAAATAAATAATTGCAGTTATTGGGAATATGACTAATTCCAACGGCTGTGGTTATTTGGTAGACGTCTTTTTGACTCCGACGGCTGTGGTTATTGGGTACACGTCTTTTTGACTCCGGCGGCTGTGGTTATTGGGAAGATGCCCCTCTAATTCCGACGGCTGTGGTTACTGGGAAGATGCCCCTCTGATTCCGACGGCTGTGCTTATTGGGAAGATGCCCCTCTAATTCCGACAGATGTGGTTATTGGGAAGATGCCCCTCTGATTCATATGGCTGTGCTTATTGGGAATATGACTCTCTAATTCCGACGGCTGCGGTTATTGCGTAGACGCCTTTTTGACTCCGACGGCTATGCTCGTACTGGCGTGGCCAGGTGGATAGCGCGGTAGACTTTAAAGCGGAGGTCCCGGGTTCAAACTTCACCGGCGCCACTGAGTTCCGTCAGTGTGTTCTTGGGTAAGACAGTTTTCCTTAGCCCCGTCCGTCGGATGGGGACGAAAACCGGAAGGTCCCGTGCATCGGAGTCTATCCTCCTGAGCACAATAAAGAACCATACGAGACTATGTGTAGTAAGAGTAGGAGTGGCTCCGGCTGCATCCTTACCCTCTCTCTGGGGCAGCTTTGAGAAACCTATAATGTGTTTATGTGTTGATGAGCCGTTAAACAACATTCAATTCTGTATTTTACCTTATGTTTATGCTATATATGAAGTCATGTGTACATGCCCTCTTGCTCTGTACATGCCATATATATATAAAAAAAATTGCGTGCTGCGTAACCTGGCCTTGAATTCACCAACCAATCTTGAGAATATTCTTCGATTTAATCTCAAGTATGCAAATTTAATCATATATATTTTTATAAGTTTAAAGCACAAACATGCATAACAAACTTCTATGTATAAATACGATAAATACTGATAATAGCAACTTCATACGATTGTTTATTTTTTTTAAGGTCATTGTAATATTTTTGAACGAAATTTGAGTACTTGAACTCAAATCTAAGAATAGTTTGAAGAATGGTTGGCGAATTCCAGGCCAGGGCGTATATACTGTCATTCCTTCCCAAAACACTTTCACATTTATTGACAAAATCAAATATAACGTCGGTCACATGTTCGTATCGCAAACAAACAGTATATAGATGTACGACACTATGTTTTTCATTTTTAAATAATTTCATATTTCATTTTAACTTAATGTAAACTTTGATTATACAAATTAAATGTACAAATCTCGAAAATAGTATAATTAAAATATCGTTCCGCGTTTAAATTGCTTATACAGATAATCAATGCCTATTTATTTGGGTATTTATTTTAATTCATTTTGTTAAATCATTGAATTACACATTAAGATAGCAATCATTCTGTTTCGTATTGAGTCTTCCTTTTTTCGAGATAAAGTGTATCATTTGCCATTTTTTGTACCTTGCATTAAATATATATTAACAATATTTACCATATCAGGGATAATCAAAAGATGATTTTATGGTGAATGTTATTACACAAATGTTTAAACACTTATTACTTGATATAAAATATAAATTTCGCATCAATTTACATATATTAATGGTAGCGTTATGGTGCGATCTGCTTTGATCTCACCGCGTTTGGTGCTGTAGTAATCATAATTTTGAGGGAGACCTGTTATTGTACAAACAGGTAATTCACGGAGCGTCATTTATCAACTTAATTGTTACCGCTCGTAATCTAAAACTGGACTATAAATTGTTACCGCACAGCTTCAATATAAAACTAGAATTGTATCCATTGTGACACGGATGCCCCCACTGCAACCATGGCAAAATTGGCATAACTCATGGAAAAATCATTGGAGTATGTCATGTCTTCTTCATTTATGTGCTATATATTAAGTTTCATATCAATCGGATGGAAACTATATGAGGGGTAAGAAGTAATGATAAACAATTGCAGACAAAATGGCTCCGAAAATCCAGGTTAGATGTTTATGCTGTTTATGCTGAATCGATATGCATATCTTGGCATCCTATTGTAGCAGTGTAGCATCCTGTATAATTTTAAACAATCCATTGAAAACTGTGGCAGGCGTTAGCCACTCAAGACATTTAAGGCAGAACTTGAAAATGGGCATATCTCCGGTAATACATGTTCAAGTTTTACGCCGAAACGATATGCGCATCTTGGCATCATCGTGTATGATTTGGAGACAGTCCATGGAAACTGAGGGAGGAGCTAAACAACACAAAAAAGAAAGGTCGAACAGGAAATCAGCATTCAAGGATCACAATCAACCACAAACACGCACGGAAACAAACAACAACTACAAAGAAAAATAAAAGGCAAGATATGACATCACAAACATGATATGACATCACAAACATAAATGAGTTATCAATACTGTTGACAATACCACCTTCGTACGGTCAGTGGCAGAAAATGCCGCTGGGGGTTTAAACCGGGTTCTAGGGTGCACCAAGCCTCAATCTTACCCTATAGTCATCCCAAAAAACGGGACAGTGTAAACAAAGATATCACCGCCAGGTTATATTTTTTAACACACACGGCAGCATTAATAGACAATAAAAATTAAAACACATAAATGATCATGTATATACAATATAGGAGTTAAACATACGAGCTATGTTTAAGTTAACTTTAAAGGGAAAAGAAACAACAATCCGGTAAAACAGGTCCAAATTTTACACTGAATCGATATACACATCTTGGCATAATAGTGAACCATCCTGTATAATCCTGTATAATTTAGAAACAGTTCTTGGAAAACTGTGGCATAGGATGAGTCAGTCACACAAGCCAATTTTATAAAAAGAGAATAGCATTCTCATGTATGGCAAAGACAACATTGGTTGCTGTGTCTGTGTGACCCGGTATATATTAAACATTCATATACTTTAAAAACAATGTTTAAGTATCGTGTGGAAAGAAATCAGCTACACATCATGTTTTCTCTATTTTCAGGTTCGAATCTCAATGGCAGCTCGACTTATAAATGAAGAAGTGTCGGTTCTTACGGATGGCGAGAGGTGTACAGTACTGGTTCTACCCAGAAAAGGTGGCGTGGGGGATTTGGGGGGGGGGGGGGGGGGGGGTGTCTCCCTCCACCACAATAACTGGACCGTCATATATAACCTTACATGTGTTGAAAATGACGTAAAGCTGGACATGATGACTTGGTAAAATATAGACCAAGTATCTGATATACACATGTTCTGCATTAGTTATGCCAATGCCAACTCTTGTTTGTATAAGCGTTTTTAGAACCAATCTAGATTTCAAAGTGGGGTAAATATATTGCATACATCAATATTTAGTTGTTTCTACTCCCGAATAGATCCGGAACTAGTGCAATGACCGACATGTATTCAAACCTTGTTAGAGGTATGCATTTTTGTTTTATAAGGTACAACCGAATATAAATAACGGGACTGATAATCATTTGAAAAATAAAAGTGTGGATGCCAGCTTCTGATATCATCACTTTAAATACTCCATGAACAAAATAATGTCGGGACTGCCCTACCTCATGTGATAACCTCAAATATGCTTGTTTTTATTTCAATGTGCTTTTTATCAGGCTATAAGGTTGTTATTTTAACTCAAACATACTAATAGTAGTAGCGGAGATGGAACGTAGGGTTTGCCCAATCTCCTTTGATGCCAGTGCTGCGCTAGAGAACGTATTAAAATGGTAATGTTTGTTAAAAGAATAATATGTTTCCTATTTTCTATATTCATAATGACAATGTTAAACCTGAATTAAATCTACTGTTAGAGCTATGATGTTACTGTCACTTATACTTGATCATTGAATTATTAACTCAAGATCTATATCTTAATTTGCATGTACTTATAATTTTACATATGTGATTACTCCTGCTATTATAAAAGGGTATGATAGTGGACCTTTGGAAACGGCCGAACACGATAAATACGAAATATTGCAGTCTCGGTTTGACTCAGACTGTTTATGAACGGTTATGAAATATGCTAGCTACCGTTCAGGCTCCCTAGCCCCGGGTTGAGCAGAACTCAATATTCATAAAATTAAGTACAGTACATAACTTTAACCATCCCGAAGATGGCATGCATATGGCGGTGGACATGCCATATTTATAAATCATCTTTTAGTTTTTAAATGTGCTTATGCTATATGTACTTATGAGGTTACTTAGTTTAATCTGTATGCTTTCTTACCATAGCTGCTTTTAAATGTTGTATGTATACTTATGCTATTCATGTCGATTCAAAGGCATATTAATACCTAATGTTGACTGTTTTATATTTTGCAGACTTCAAATAAAATTTGCTTCACTAGACAGAGCTTCATTTCGCCATTTCTCAGTGAACAACAAGACGACTAGTATATAAGATGTGTTTATAATATGATAATAACATATGCTGATCTATATCGCAATGAAAATAATTGGACAACTTTGTTAAAACACAAATATAACCTTTTGTTCTCAATCATACGTGGCTGACTATCAAAATATAGACAATAAGAACGTGTAAAACAAAGAATAAATGATAGATTTATCCAAAATTCACATTCATGTAAAATATATCGAACCGGGCTTTATTTTATTTTATTATAATGTTAATCTCAGGCCATGTTTAAGGCATGTAAACATCTCAAAACAATAATAAAATAATAAATATCGTTAAGCAAATGTCAAACAACACATGGTTACATTTGGATTAATAAAAAAAATGGTACAAACACGTGCGCATGAAACTTGGATGTGTCTACGATATACTAAAAACAAACATAAAACGGAGACAGACAGCCTCAGAACGGTCAGTGGTAAAAGCCCACTTTGGTGTTTTCACTTTGTTTTATTTACGCGAGTGTAGTTTTAATAGATCTATCGCATTTTTAGATCTCCAACAACAACGACATGCAGGGTAACGCTTTACAGTAGAACAAAAACACGAAACAAAACACGTTCGAAAACAATTACTGGATGTGCACAGACGTTAACGACATCAGTTTGAGAGAACGAAAGCCACAACCCCATGTACCAATTGTACGAACGAAGGACCAATAGCGACCGATTTCAAAGGCGATCCATTCAAAAGAGGCAAAAAAACAAACATCAGTATTAAATTCTGCCACGGCAATAAACACTGGCTTAGTCAGCAAAGCCAATAATCAGTTATGTTCCAAGTCTTTCACAAAAAAGTTCTTACTGACTCTTATAAAGTCGAAACTACCGAGAAATGTAATATGGTTATATAACCGAATAAGTACTGAAGACGAATTAGGCGCTTGCCAAGTTCCACTAATCACATTCCAAGAACGCTTTGATCAGCATCTGTATCGCTCAGACGATATCATCCCCTCTTATCACAAACATCACTCCACCTAAGGTCACGTGATTATTTCCTCCTTCAAACGGCTAAAGAAGAACACAGAATATGATTCATAATAAATAATAATTTTAATGACATATCGCTATTTTTATTATATTGCACGATGCGGTTTCATATCAACTTATGTAGATTTTATAGTTAATTATTTGTCGTCGAGATGCTATCGGTCTAATCAAAACTTTGTATCGCCCTCCACGTCCGATAAAGCGTTTGTTGGGCCCAGATGTCGATATGAATCTCTAAGACGCTCTTTACACATAAAATTTCAAATAGCAACTTTATGCAGAAAAACGCTTAACAACGTTTAAATTAATTTCCTGACCAAAAAAGTGATAAATTTATTAAATATGTCTACTCTAATTACGCATCAAAGAATAACGACCAGCAACATTTAAAATCAATTACCAAACAAGAAGTTCGGCAACATGAAAGGTTCTCCATTGTCGCATCACGCGTCACGTCATACAATTTATCATCTGTGTTTTGTTCATTGGGTAGAACTGGTTTTTAAATGAATTTTCATTCACAACACAAATATTTAATAACTTAATAAAGTCATTCAGAAATGGAATGACACGTATTTATATATAAGTCTTCCGTCTGTATTTGCTTTTTATGATATTGGCCTATTTTGCTATATGTAAGTGCTAGTTTATGCTGAAATTATTCACCGTATGTCATGTTGGGAATATTTACAAAAAAGTAAATGTGTTTATAATACTTTCTACGTACAACTTTATGTAAACCTTATTGAATCCAACGTAACAGACAGCCTATATGTCTGCTGGATATAATCCAAATTAATATTTCTATGAAAAGTGGTTGCATTCAAAAGGGACGCACGAAAATCTCATATCTATTCTAGACAGTTTCATATTTCCAAGATTACAACCTTAGAGGAATCTATCATTTCTCTGGACTCGAAAGAAGATTTCTCTGAGATTTAAATATATTGCTTGCGTTGTGTTTGCAATCATACTTCTTATAACGAGTTACTTTTTTTATGTATTCATTACCAATACTTCCTTTGATATATGGCTGTATGAATATATAATAAGCACATAAAAATTTAACATAGTTTGTTAAAATACTCAATGCTGATTGGTTATTGAGGAGATTTTAAAAATCCCGTTAAGACCTTTGACGTCACGTCCTTCAACCGTTAAGACGTCATTTTAAACGATTTTAAACGTCAGAAAACGTCAGAAAACATCCAAAACGACGATTACGTTAGTTCAAAACGTTACATTTTAATTCAACTATTATGCAACACGTTGCTCCATTGGCTAACGGCTCAAATTTGCGACCGTAAAACCCCCCGATTTACCGTATGGAAAATATGTGACGTCACATAACGTTGATACAAACGACGTCATTGGACGACGTCTGCAAAATGCTGTCATCCGTGAATTTGAAAAAAGTGAGTATGTATGATTTTATTTTATATGTGTAGCATTTTAATGGTAAAGCATTAGAATCGAGATAACCATGCTAAGAGTTTCAAACCGGGATGGTATGTGGTTGGTTTTACGGTCTTACGTTTTACGGCTCCGCTACCGCGTCGCCGTAAAGTGAAATTTCAGACCGTAAAACCACTCGCATTATATACCGTCCCAGATTGAAAATCTTAGCATGGTTATCTCTTAATTTAAAGGGAATGTAGCGCCACAGCCAAACTATCTTTATTATTGAGAGTTCTGAAAAAAATGAATAAAGGTGAAAGAATTTCCAAAATCGGATGATAAACAAAGACGTTATGATTACTTGAAGGTTTTATTGAAACAGATATGGAAGCCGCCATTTTGAGAGCTATGACATCACAGTTCTAATGACCATATATGGAATATTTATGTATGAAAAATTAATAGGAAAAAATGACAGCTACTGTATGAAAAATATGTATACTTAATGGCAATAATGCTTTATATGACCAGTAAAGGATTTTGCATTCATTTGCAGCGACTTTCTTTGCTTTAAATGATTTTGATCATTATTCCATATATGGTAATTTGGAACTATGACATCATAGTTCTAAAAATGGCGGTTCCCATATTCGTTTTAGAACAACCTTTAAATGGTCATATCTTTTTTGTTTATCACCCGATTTTGATAATTCTTTCAGCTTTTTCCAAGTTTTTCAGAACTCTCAATAATAAAGCTTGTTTGGCTGTGGCGCTACATTCCCTTTAAACAACAAACTGAAATTGTTAAAAGCAGGATAAAGCTGTATATTTTCTTCGTTTGGTGTTGAGAGATGGACATACAATGTAAGTTGTGAGAATTTGGACTATATTACATTTCGCGAAAATGTGTACACGTATTAAATATATACACATCCATCTCAGTTAAGAAATAAAATATTTTCAACGGGCGTATATTGTGCGAGATCAAAACCTGGTGTTTGGGACTTGAAACACATCAAAACCGCGAACCTACCGCCCTTGGTAGCGATGATCTGGAACCCGCTGTAAATATTTTATTTCTTAAACCTTAGTGGACGGGATAGTAAAGACGCTGGTTCTAAAACTTTCTCGCCCTCACCCCTGCGGGTTCGAATCTGGCAGCTCGACTTGTCAAGTGAGAAAGTGTCTATTTGTCTTACGGATAGCGGGAAGTATGCAGTACTGGTTATACTCAGGAAAAATGAGATGGTCTGCCCATACCACAAAATAAAATCGATCGTCATATATGGCCTAAGCTGTGCTAAAAATGACGTAAAACTCCATTTAAACAAACACATCAAGCTTATTAAAGAAAGTTTACAATCAACAGCAATGAAGACTTTTGCAATCATATATATCACAGGAAAAATGTTGTGGCATGTGCCACATATGGGTTACTATCTTATTTGCATGTTTTTAACAACCTGTTTAAGTTTTAATTTTATTTAGTAAAGAAATATTGTCATATGTATTACATATGTGTTACTTTCATATGAAATACATTTGTATTCTACATATGTATCACATATGTAAAACATGAATTTCATGCCTAGATATGTTTCCTGTTATATATATGACCTCTTAAATGCGTGGTCGGCTGACACAACCCATGAATTTAACGGAATAAATGAATAGGGTAGCGGGCACTTATTGTTTGAGGGCGCTTGTTTCAGTCAAAGGGTCTTTGAATGTTTAAGACAAAATTCAACTAGTAACTAAATACGATGTATATTAGCGAAACAGACGTTTTTAGTGGTAAATTAAAATACCTTACTTTTCAAAATCGTTTGAGAAATAACAATGTCATGCGCGAAAATTGTTTTGATAGGGCGATTTCAATGCATCATTAGCATCAATTGTTTAAAAAATATTTGTGTCTAAATTGTTATCCAAAATTGGTTTTCATATGTTGGATAAGTGTAAATTAAGATACTCTGAAAGTTTTATAGCAAAATATTAAGGCTAACTAAAGTTATTTGGCATTTCTTAATTTTCTGCTGTCCCAGCAACAAAGAACTTACATGGAAAAATGCGCACTAAAAGAGATTTTGGCTGTAGCATATTTATTTCTTATAGGGAATGTAGCGCCACAGCCAAACTATCTGTATTATTGAGAGTTCTGAAAAAAATGAATAAAGGTGTAAGAATTTCCAAAATCGGATGATAAACAAAGAAGTTATGATTATTTGAAGGTTCTGTTGAAACGGTATGGAAGCCGCCATTTTGAGAGCTATGACATCACAGTTCTAATGACCATATATGGAATATTTATATATATGAAAAATTACTGATTAATAGGAAAAAATGAAAGCTACTGTATGAAAAATATGTAATACTTAATGGCAATAATGCTTTATATGACCAGTAAAGGAGTTTGCATTCATTTGCAGCGACTTTCTTTGCTTTAAATGATTTTGATCATTATTCCAATTATGGTAATTTGGAACTATGACATCATAGTTCTAAAAATGGCGGCTCCCATATTCGTTTTAGAACAACCTTTAAATGGTCATATCTTTTTTGTTTATCATCTGATTTTGATAATTCTTTCAGCTTTTTCCAAGTTTTTCAGAACTCTCAATAATAAAGCTGTTTGGCTGTGGCGCTACATTCCCTTTGATCGATTTTCAAAACTATAATAGTTTTATTTACCGCTAAAAAAATCAGTTTTAATGATATATAATTTATGTACTTATTATTAAAATGACTCATGTTAATGCTGAAAACCCTTTGATTGAAACACGCGCCCGGAACAATAGTATTACATATCCTGTGTTGTATACGGGTTTTAATCAATTTACTGTCATCTGCAGCATGTCTTGTATAAATCAAAAGTAACGTATTTTTGGTCATTAACTTTCCATTCAGAATCTACGCCAGTTATTTACAACGTTCTTTCAGGTACATACGTATCTAATCTTTCCACGTTGTCAGTTTCTTTATCAGATCTACCATCGCCACTTTCATCTTCACTATAAATGTTTTTAAATGTATTTACCACGCTGCCTTCTCACGATCCTTGTTTCAGATTTGATGGCAGTTTTTAGAAGATTTTGTTGTTATATAAATATGTATGAACCCTTTACATACTTAAAGACTTTCATCGCTTTGTTAAGGCATTGTCACGAACATGTTTTGAAAGTAAAATTACGAATACTAATCGTGCAAAATGAGATTAAATGCGTTACAGATAAGACTTTCCAAAATATTATTAGCTGTTACTTATAAATTGGCCATTATGTTGATAATATCTGGAAATATGATTTTAATATCAAACTGATAAAGCTTACAATATTCACGTTCATCCTGTAAAAAAAAAAGAAAGTAAGAAAATAAAACCTCCATCTCATAAAAAAAGATTTATAGTCACATTCGCTTTCATCAATACGGGTTTTGTTGTTTTCATTAATGGCGGATTATTATTTATTAAGTTGCGCCATGTCTACTACAGCATTGGTGGTCCAAATACGTCCGAACTCGAATGAAATAATATTTTAACATTAACATCGTCCTCCTCCTTCTCCAAAAATATTTATTCAAACCAGGCTTTTAAAATCCACATATGTCGCTACTTCTTTTCAGCTAATTCTGTCAGTAAACGGCAGAACGATTGTATTGTTTTGACAATATTGTACGTTTTGTAAACCGTATTTGTTCAAGTTATATGGATTTATAGTTCAAGAGAAAATCTTACATAATTCACCAACGGCTTTGATAAATTTTGTAAAGCAGAGAGCACTGCAAATGGTGCAAAAATAAACATCTGAAATTCCTAGAGGCAATATCAATTAAAAAGTAATCCGTCTGGTTAAGGTTTTGACTAGATTATTTCTCTAATGGAATTCTAAGAGGTTAAACCAACGAGAGTTTGTTTGACGAATTGTGTATAATCGCCTCTTGATAGAGGATTTGACGGATTTTATCCCAAGGTTAGGATATACACTGATTTGCTGTGACAAAATCTTTACATCTGATACTGGCAGAAATGAGGCTGTTAAATAGTTTTGACCTGATCGAGGTTTTAGAATCGAGTTTTAGACAACGACTTTAACAGCTTCTACGATAAGGCGGTTGACGTTGTAAGTATGGAATTAATGAAAACTAAACACGGTAATAGCCCTCGTGTCGAATGTGAAAAACAAAGATTTTCCACGTGCCGAATGTGTCGTCGTTTTGTTTTAAAAAACGTTTTAAATGATTATTCAAATTATTGAATCATATCTATGTTGTCTTCTTTTTATTTTGTCTAAATTTTAATTTTAATTAGATCTCTTACATACTCTTACGTACTATGGCTACATAAGAATCAACACCGATTTAGAGTATGTACCATGTCTTAGAATCTTTCAATTAGAATATATAATGAGTGAGTAATGCTGTTTTAATTTATCTGAAAAAAGCAGTGTTTTCCTAATTAAGTTTCATTTCTCAGCAAAGCTTCAGTAATCGTTGTTCTTGAACATAAAGTCTGGGAGAGATTAATACAATGTCGAGGCCCGATTGCTTTCTTTAAGAAATACATTTATATGTATATATTTTAATATATATTTTCCGGAGGTAAAGATAGCTTTCATCGTAAAGATAGCATTCATTGTGATGTTGAAGGGAAAGTAGCGAAACAGTCAAACAAGCTATGTTAGAGTTCTGAAAAACTTGGAAAAAGGTGAAAGAATTATGAAAATCGGATGATAAACAAAAAAGATATGACCATTTAAATGTTGTACTAAACCGAATATGGGAGCCGCCATTTTTAGAACTATGACGCCATAGTTCCACATTACCATATATGGAATATTGATAAATATCATTTAAAACGAAGAAAATCACTGCAAATGAATGATTTTTTTAACTGGTCATATAAAGCATTATTGCCATTAAATATTACATATTTTTCATACAGTTGCTGTCATTTTGCCCCTATAAATCAATAAAATTTCATATTTATAAATATTCCATATATGGTCATTTAGAACTGTGATGTCATAGCTCTCAAAATGGCCGCTTCCATATCCGTTTCAAGAGGATCTTCAAATGATCGTACCTTCTTTGTTTATCATTCGATTTTTCTTTTACCCTTATTCAAGTATTTCAGAACTCTCAATAATAAAGATGGTTTGTCGGACCGTATTTGGTACAAAAACGAATATGTACAAATTTGTACCATATTCGGCCGAATATGGTACAACTGTCTAATTGTACCATATACGTATCTGCAGTTTTGGGGTAAAATGCCTGACCAAATATGGTACAAACTTGTACCATATTCGGATGAAAAATGTACCACATTCGTTCCGAATATGGTACACACTCATCATCGTCATCGTCATCATCATCATCGTCATCATCATCATCATCATCATCATCATCATAACTACAATTTGCATCAACGTCATCAATACCATCATGAAAATAATCATCATCGTCATCATCATCATCATCATCATCATCATCATAACTACAATTTGCATCAACGTCATCAATACCATCATGAAAATAATCATCATCGTCATCATCATCATCATCATCATCATCATCATAATCATCATCAGCATCATCATCATCATCATCATAATCATCATCATCGGCGGCCGGTAATCATTGGCGTCAACATAATAAAAAACTTTTTTCATCATCATCATTATAATCATTATCATCGGCCGATAAACATCGCAGTTATCATCATCACAATCATCAAACCCCAATCATCATCACCATTGTCATCATCATCAATTACATCATCATCGTCACCATTAACACCATCATCATCATCGTCACCATTAACGCCATTATCATCATCATCGTCATGATGATGACAAAAGTTTTGATGATGATGACGACGATCAAAATTACCGTCATCATCATCATCACAAACTTTTATCATCATTGTCATCATCATCACCATCATTATCACCACAATCATCAAGGTCATCATCATCATCATCAACACCATCATCATCATCACCATTATCATCATCGTAATGAAGATCACAAAAATGTGATGATGATAACTGCGATGTTTTTCGGTCGATGGTGATGATGATGACAAAAGTTTTGTAATGATGATAAGATCAAATTTTCCAAGAAGCGCTGGCGCGCTTCATGGATTTGCTCGCCTACCTTTACCCTTACAAGTTCACACTCTATGAACACAACCAAAATGCGATAATCCTCAAACTTTTACAGAGTTACCTGGAGCAAGCACGTCTCTAGTCTTAGAGTACTAGTACTTAGTAACCAGTACTAAGCAGATACATTCGCCAGTAATTGACAACTGCCCTACTTGAAACAGCGGTAGGGGAAGAATGGCCGTAGAAATCATTTCGTGACCAATCTCCACGAAAGTATCTGGCCCGCCCGGGAATCGAACCCAGGCCGCCTGCGTGCCAATCTGACGCGCAACCGACTGAGCTAGCCGGCGAAACAGTTACACAACCAGCAAAATCCATGTAAAGTGTGGTTAGGTTAGCTGTTTCTGTTACTGCTAGTTACGACGACGACGACGACGACGACGACGACGACGACGACGATGATGATGATGATGATGATGATGATGATGATACTTTTGTCACTTCCAATATTAGGTTAATACAATGTATTTGAGTTTGAAAAAAAGTTTACACATTGGCAGACTATTTCATTTATTAAGAAATACATAATTTATGTACCATATACGTAGGCCATTTTCATTTTATGAGTTTTTTTGGTATGTACCAAATACGTTTTGGCGAGCATAGACAAACTTATTCCAACCGAATATGGTACAATGTTTGTACCATATTCGGTCGAAAATTGTACCATATTCGGTCCGAATATGGTACATTTGTACCATATTCGGCCGAATATGGTACATTTGTACCATATTCGTTTTTGTACCAAATACGGTCCGACAATGGTTCGGCTGTGTCGCTACATTCCCCTTTAAGATCATACAACCGAAATTGATTTGTCGAAAGATAATAATAATAAAAAAAAATATGTGTTAATTAAAAATCGATTTCACCCGACTTCCAAAGTATATAGTTTTATTTTCCATAATACATAATTATGTATTCATAAAAACAAACAAATAAATGTGTTATTTCTCATCTGATTTCCAAAGTTTTGTTTTCCATTCCAATGTTTTATTTTATTTAGGCGTCAGCATAGTTATGTATCAAAATGTCAGCATAATTATGTAAAACAAATGTTACCGATTTAGGTGTCATTGCTTTTGCAGCTATCTGACACAATAACCGATTTTATTTTATGATAAGCAATAAAATACTGTCTTTTATCAGTGAAATAAAAGTGTTATTTCACATTGTTAAATATAGAGCTTTATTTTCACAGTAGCTGCCGGGACTACTTTTTTTTAAAAGAGTAGTACTTCTCTTCAAAGTTGTTTGTAAAATCATAAAATAAAAAGAAAAGTTGTTGTTTTGAAGTGAATAACATATTTTATTTCATCGAGAAGTGAGAAACTTTATATATGTTCGCATTCGTGAAAATATAAAGTTTCTCACTTCTCGATGAAATAAAATATGTTGTATACTCCAAAACAACAAATATCCTCTACGTATTTCGGAAAGCGGGGTAAATGTTTACCGGCCCTTCAGCAGTAAGAACACGTACAAATGTGACGGAATATGTTAATGAACTATATCAATATTTACAAAGACGTTAACAATCCCTTTTTTCAACCTTCTTAAGAAGCAGGTCAAACGATCGTTGACAGATTAAAGTCACAAATGCGAGTATAAATCGCTTGTTCGCTAGAAATCGCCAAGGTAAACAAAGCAAAGAGTAAGCATTCAGTGGTAGGGTACTGAATGAGGGATTTTGCTTTACGAAAACATTGTGATTAAATTTATCAACCATTCCGTTGAATCAAGAGGTTTTCTATTTACCTTGGTATCTGATGAGTGGTATTTTGAAAAACAATAGATATTCAGCAAGTCTGTGCTTGACGGTAATTCTTCTACAGTGCAAGTCTCGATCGCGAACATCAAGACATTTCGCGTACTTCAAGACTTTTCGCGCACTTTAAGATATTTCGCGCACTTCAAGACATTTCGCACACTTCAAGACATTTCGCGAAACCACTCAGCTTAAGATAATGCTTCAAAGCTTTATATGCCATGCCAAATATGTTTGACTTTTTGATCTACTTGTTGTATCTTGTTGCAAGATGGAAGTATAACAATATATGGTGGACACGTTCAAATATAATTCTTCGTTGGTATTTTTTTTTGACTCTCAGTTACCGATGTTTATGGTCAAAATATAAGCTAAAGTTGACATTTTCTTATATAACGTGAACACTTTTTTAATACTATATAATAATTGTGTTTTTATCTTAAAACAGTATGTGTTTGCTATTATTATTTCTAACTTTCACCTTTAACGTTTTAGGTATAACAGTCGAACAGGAAATGTAGCATTCACAGAACACAGTCAACCAAAAAAAAAAAACATTTTAAAACAACACGAATAGCAATGTTAATAAGCAATGTATGTGACATCACAAACACAAATGGGCTGGCTATTGGCTACCGCCTTGGAACGGTCAGTGGCAAAAATGCCGCTTATGGTTTAAATCAGGCTTTGGGGTGCACCAAAACTAACTCTTGCTCTATTGTCATTTCTATGAGACGGTACAGTATAAATAAAGATATCTCCACCAGGTTATATTCTCTAACAAACAAGGCAGCAGTAAAACATTTGCTTTTACATTTAGAAACATCTATACCATAATGGTTAAATGTGTTTTATGAGTTTGGTTAACGGTCCAGGGCCCCGTTTTATGAAATAACTAACTTACAACCATTTTGATCGTTAATCAATGTTTTAAATGCTTCCCTGTAAATTACACTTTTCATTACACGTGATTTCGTTTAATTTTCTTATGCAGATGATATTTCTGCCCTAGGTGCACATATAATTGTCTTTATCACATAACTTACCTTGTGGGAGTGTAATAACACCATTCTATATTTTCGAAATACCACTAGTTAATGAGCCTAGTACGCGCTGTCAAAACTATGATCCAATTTCCACGGTTTATGTCGGTTTCCCGTGTTAAAGCGATAGGCAAAATGCAATAAAAATCGGTATGTGAGTTATGTGATTAATAGAATCTAACATTCGTTCTCATTTATTATTGAATTTATTAAACTCGTTAGCAAAAATGATAAAATGCTCGGCAAGAGCCTCACATTATATCATTTTGCCAACTCGTTTATAAATGAGTACTCATGTAAGATCCTCTATATATTGAATGCGTTGGTGAACAAAGTGAACGATTTTAAAAGTTAAGACTTATCGTAATATCTTTAATAAAACAGGGCCCAGAGTAGCTTCATCAGATTAATCACCGACCCACCTTTCGTAACGTTGGACGGACTTTGGTCAGAGAACCTAAGCATATCTCGGTCTCTACTTTTAAAACGTCTTGGGAGGATTTGGTCAGGGTGCCAGATAATATTCCCAGTGGATTGGTCACCGCTTCTATTTTCAAATATGGGTCAAGGAACCAACGTTGTTCCTGGGAGACTGGACATTGCCTCAACTGACATAACGCTATATGCAAAGATTTGGTTCAGGAAAGCAGATTCGCTCCCCAATTGTCTGAATCATATATCTACTTTTAGAACGTCTAGAGGGGGTTTTGGTCTGTAAGAGTCCGTAAGAGTAGCTTTCAAACAGAATGATTACCCTTCTACTTTCAAAACGTCACGAGAGAATTTGATCAGGAAACTAACGTAGATATGTTGTCATCTGCTTCAAATATGCATTAGACCTTCCTTTTTATTTATTTTTCGATTGTCTCAGCGAAGTTTTTGTATAAAGTGTTTCATATTAACCCTAAAGTCTGCTTCTCGTGTTTGTCTGTTTTACTCTCTAGCAAATTGTTACTTTTAACTGTGTGGGAAATAAGTGACCTTGAATTAGAACCTTGAACTTGCAACTGACTATTACAGCCTGTTGAATGCACGCACCACTGGCCTATTTTGGATTAAGCAGAGCACCACTCCTACTCAGAATTCACTATGTCATTTGTGTGGCATCTTCTATACTGACATTAGAGTACACGCAATCATAGAGTGTTCTACAAATATATATATCAGAAACGTTTTCCTTAATTCTATACAAGAACTATTTGGACATGAAGTGCTGGCCGAAATTAATAAAGGCTCAAATGAGACAAAGTTGCAATATCTAATCGGCAGGCCATTATGCTCACTTCCAGATAGAAGAGCGCATAAACAATTCCTCAGAATAGCGACTGAATTCGTGCACGCTGTTTGACTACTTAAAGACAACTGAACCGCTGCAAATTATGTTAATGAGATTATTGCCATAGTCAGCAGGTTATGTTATGACTTAAATTATGATATATGCATTTGCCTAACCGATTGCCAATTTTTGTACATATCCATGTGCTTCCCTTTTAAATATTATTTCTTCTATCCTTATATTTTATATGATTCTTTGAATTATGTTTCTTGTTGCTTCAATTTATCTCTGCAAAGAGGATAATTGAATGTTGTTTAACGGTTCATCAACACATTATAGGTTATTCAGAGCCGCCCCAGAGAGAGGGGAAAGATACATAGGAATCCAGGAACCTGCCCTACTCTTATTATCGAATTCTTTAACGTGCTCTGAGGATAGACCGATACACGGGACCGCCCGGTTTACGTCCGCATCCGACGGACGGGGCTAAGGGAACAATAAATAACAAGAACACACCGACAGAACTCAGTGGCACCACGGAGGACTGAACCAGGGGCCTCCGGTTACAAATCCGCCACGCTACCGACTGCGCCACGCCAGCCCTTACTGCAAAGAGGAAATAAAGAGAATAATAATGTACATGATTATGTAGAATGAAAGGAAAACGAAACGCAGGGTGCGTATTTCCGCTATATATTGTATGTTTAATATGCTACTGCTAATCGAATGGTACAGGGCGACATTAGGCCTGTCCTTTTAGAAAGAAGGTTTAACCGCACTAATCACATCAATGGTTACCCCTTTAAAGTTTCATTATCGTCAGAATGCGAATTTGGCTCAAGCAGGTGAGCAAACTTAGGCTTCAAATGTTGCAATCACTTAACATTAAATACAGTACTGAACTTGCTCAATTTTTCAAAGAGGAACTTCAGCATTTATGAATTTCTTGTTACAACTTGTACTGTGATTTAAACGTCTACAACATCACAGTTGTGTCCTTTCTCTAACTAACTGCACTTTTTTTTTTACAAAACATCTTGGGATTTCCTTGGAATATATATGGAATTAAGTGTGCAGTATATGCAATATAAAGCGGCAAACGAGGCTAAGGGAAAGTGTCTTGCCCAAGAACACACCGACGGAACTCAGTGGAGCCACGCCAGCCCTCTTTGGAATCGTTTGAGTCACAAATCGTTTGAGTCACAAAGAAAGTTAATTTGTGTTTGATTTGATAAGACAATAAGTAGTCAATTCATTTGCTTTACTTCGTTGTCAATAACATCAACTAAATTGAAAACGTGAACTGTCTGTGCCTTTATCCATATATTATTCTGCGAGCTGTCCTCGGATCCGTTCAGCGCCTCTTATCGAATTATTTAGCTGTCCGTAGTGTCGGAATATGCTAATAAGGGAAGGTTAGCCGTCTAACATAGTTTACTACTCAGTGGATAATAAAAAGGGATTATCTCCGGATATCGTTGATAGCTACAAACAAAATCAATTAAAGCCCATTAATACAAACTATCAGTTTTCATGATGAGCAACAGGCGGCAAAATACACGTGCTACGTTGATGAAAAAATTGACTTAATAGAATGTCTGTGACTCGGTTCCATAAAGACGATCATAGATAAAACAATTGTTATCGACTATGAAGGCCACGGTTATGGGCACACTGTCACTGTAGTATTGTGAATGGGATGGTTACGAAAATCAAACGACACGAGCGGGATAGCGCACACAGATGGCATACTTCCGCATCAGGGAATTAGGTTGTACTTTGTTGTTTAATTGGTTTTGAGGGCTGGCGTGGCGCAGTCGGTAGCGCGGTGGATTTGTAACCGGAGGCCCCGGATTCAATCCTCCGTGGTGCCACTGAGTTTCGTCGGTGTGTTCTTGGGCAAGACACTTTCCCTTAGCCTCGTCCGTCAGATGGTCCCGTAAACCGGGCGGTCCCGTGTATCGGTCTATCCTCCGAGCGCGTTAAAGAACCATAAGAATCTATTCGATAGTAAGAGTAGGTTCCCGGATTCCTATGTATCCTTCCCCTCTCCCTGGGGCGGCTCTAAATAACCTATACTGTGTTGATGAGCCGTTTAACAACATTCAATTGGTTTTGCATATTCAATGAATGAATACCTGATGCGTGAACTTTTTCTTCTTAGTTTTGTTAAACATTAAACTAGAATTGTTTTATGACATATAAATTCGCATAAAGTTTCCAGCAGGTTTGAAATGAAAAAAAAATTGATTGTTTTGATTTATCTACTACAGAGCTTTACACCAAATAAAATACATGGCATAGTGAAACATTCTACATAAACTAATCGTTATGCGCCCCCCAAGGGAGGAAGCATACAGTAATCACACCATCCCTCCGTCCGTCCGTTTGTCCGTCCGTCGGAATCAATCATGTCTCAGAAATAACTTTGAAAATACTTAAGGGAATTTCATGAAACGTCACGCACATGTTAACACAATGAGAAGGTGTGTCACGTGGAAGAATCAGGCCCTTGCCTCAAAGGTCAAGATCACATATGGAGGTCAAGGGAACATTTGTCACTTACTGGTGTCATTTCTTGTTTATTAAAAGTTTTGCTACCCCGAGTTTTTTAACGTCATCCGATTGCATCATCTTCTTGCTGTTATTATACAGACAAAATGCATAGCTTATACATTTACACTTAACGACCATCACCTGTGTATAATAACGACCATCACCTGTGTATAATAACGACCATCACCTGTGTATAATAACACAGGGAGACAAGTCACTGTTTTAAGCAAAATCCCGTTCTACATTATCAAATAAAACAAAACAAGAACCAGAAGTCAAAAGTTGACAATAATAGTCTGTGTAAAACTAAGTCAGTTAAATCAAGAATTTAGTGAACAACAATGAACAAGAGTCCAGATTCTACATCCCTTCCTTGGTATATATTGCATATACTCTGGGACGAAAATAGTCCCGTCACGTGACGTAGAGTTATCGTTCGTGCCTTCCTCCATAGTCAGTCGGAGATGTCAACTGTAACAACGTCCAAATGCTGAAATAGGACGAAAATGACATATAGAGCCCTGATATACTATATCAATCGAAGCAACAAAAAGACAGAAACATTTTGTACGAAGTCTGCTAAAGAAATCTTATCAGATTTGTTGGTTAGATTACAGTTAATCTAATAGATCCTTATCGGAATCCTTATCATCTTCTATTAAGGAAATTGGAAAGCCGTATTTAAGTAAAGCGCCAAATGACAGTGATGCCTTACAAGTGATGCCTTTTCACTGAAAAGCTTGCTGCATTTGACAAAGGGATAGTTTCAGACGACATTAGCAATAATCTTGTTAAGGAAAACAAATTAACTGTGGCTTTGAGAATTAAGTGAATGGATCTTCCAACCAGAATGAGAAAATCAAATAACCGCGCAATGCACGACGTACGTAATACGAAACATCAAATAACCATACAATGCACAAAATACGTAATTTATAGGAAATATCGAATAATCACGCAATGCACAACATAGTACAGAAAACGTTCTTTATGTTTGAGGAGAACATACACTAATGATGTTGGATTGTTGGAGCTGGGGGACATAAATGGTTTTATAGCGTACATAACTAACCACAAGCAGAGGTTTAATAATAGCGGAATGAGGATAAATGTGTGAAAGAATTTCAATCTAAATTTTTTCATAAACAAGTAAAACTCTCGCACACTATTCAACATTTTAATTTGCTTAGTCGTCTCCATAAAGTCAAATTGCGTATTGCAGGCTTCGTCGTTATTTAGATTGCTTTAATCTTGTCGTAATTCACATTTTACCCGTGCAAACCGAGCCAGTAATAGCGTCAAGGGCACGTGAGCTCTTCCTCCCTCATTAAAAATTATAAAACCATATATTTAAATTAAATGAGTGTGTAATTCGAACATAAATTAAAATGATTGATACCTAAAAAATGCAGAAAGCAATTTGGAATTTAAAAAATTGAAACAGTAGTTGCTCAAGAATATTTGATTGGTCATCTTGTGTATTGGTCATCGTGTGTATTGGTCATCGTGTGTACGCTCGTAGGTTACAATCTGGCTTTTCTGTGTACAAAATCACGTAGACTTCAAATTAAGTTCTTTAAGTTACAAAACTATGAACAGGCGGAGTCTTTTTATGCGCGGTACACGTGTATTAAATGATCTGTCGTAATAGTTGTATTTTGTAATAAAAACAAACATTAAAGAAGCTATCCCGCCAACAACAGCCAAATGTTACACCAGCTGTACACCGTTTCTAAAAGTACTGACGACGAGGTCTATAGATAACTTGCATGTTTTTAGAACCCAAACTCTATACACACAATATAAACGGCTTTAACCTGCCAGGACAAACCCCAAAACTGCAGCGTCGAATTAAGAGTTAAGCTATTCATAATTCATTTTACACATATTCAAATACAGGTATTTTAAGAACCAATAAACCTATACATGTAATTGGGATATATACCTGACATGAACATCTGGATAGAGTTTTGCTAAACTGTTTAGTTTAGTATTGCATGTTTTGTAGTGTAATGTTGCCGTTATTTGGCGGGTTGGTTTCTTTAACAGTCTCTGATTGTATTTCCAAGTTTGTCCGGCCCTTATTCCACCTTCTAGTAACATTACACGTGATGTAGTAACATTACACGTGATGTAGTAACATTACACGTGATGTAGTAACATTACACGTGATGTAGTAACATTACACGTGATGTAGTAACATTACACGTGATGTAGTAACATTACACGTGATGTAGTAACATTACACGTGATGTGGTAATATGCAATCTGTATTATCTGAAAGTTAAACTCATCATCTAACACCAGTATGTTGTCCTTCATCAGATATTAACAGAACAGAACAGAACAGAACAGATATGTTATTTAGACTTGTACAAAGTACATCGTCATTCAGAACATATATACAATATACGAATATAACAAAGTCACGTAAACAGAGTATATAAATCAACTGTCAGTATAGTTTACATCATCATAGTTAGAGGATGAACAATATTATATTTATACTAAGCATTCAAAATAGAAAGGCTAACATTTAAAGCACATTTTATATACCTCGCTAAATTTAGTAATATATCATTGTTTGAAGTTTTCATCAATTCTATATATTTGAACATAGATGGCCTTAGGTGGTAATATCTTTTAATTTGTTTTTTTCTTAGTTCATTGTAACATTGACACACACATATAAAATGGTATTCGTCTTCCAGATCTCGTGAGTTACAACATAAACAATATCTTTCATTTCTCGTTATGCGATTTCTTGCATACCGTCCAGTTTGTATGTTAAGAGAATGTGCAGATAATCTTATTCTAGAAACAAAGAATCTCAAATTGCTAGGTAATTAACGAAAGACTTGTTATGATCATTTATATCGGTATCAGGTAATAGAATTTAAAAATTCGGGTTGTTTTAAAATGACCCAATCTAACAAAAGAAAATTTTACAACTAGTTTAAAATAAATCTTGAAACTGAAAAGTACTTTAAGCTTCTACCTATATCAAAATGTATCCAAATTTGTAAACTTAGAATATGTCACTTATGTAACGCAAATAAAATAGGAAATGAACAACACTACTTAATAGAATGCAGTTACTTCTCGAACAATATTACTTCTCGAACAATAGACAACACCTTCATTCCCTAATTAGACAAACGAACCCGAAAATTATGTTAAATTTCTTCTGACGTCATCGACATCTGAAAATCTTTTAAAATTAAGTAATTTTGCTACTTATGTTGTTTAAGAATTTTCCACGTGAAACACTCCGCTGATTTATGCAACTTATTGATAAGTATTTCAAACGCACTACATACATAGTCTCAGTCAGGGTAACGGCCTTTATTTGGTATGTAAGTTTACTAGTTTATTATGCCTAATCATAAGTGTTCATATATTGTTTATTGTTAGACTTGCTGAAACCTCGTGTATAAAGATTTTTTGATTTTTTTTAAAATCCCTTAAGCTCTACAATGTGGCATATATATAAGCTAAATACCATGATATCGGTAGGAACATAGTTTACAAATATAGCATTTGTTTCCCCAACAATGAAATGTACTAAATGAACAATTTTCTTGTCTTGGTCATACACTGTAAGATATAATTTGTGATTTTGTTACATTTCCTCTTACTGCATATATATATGCCTGAGATGTAAATAAAGTTCTGTTCTTGTCTGTTCTGTTCTGTTCTGTTCTGTTCTGTTCTGTTCTGTTCTGTTCTGTTCTTGTTATTGTTCTGTTCTGTTCTGTTCTGTTCTGTTCTTTAATTGCCTACTATAGCACGCCTTAACGCTGAGTGTTTTCCTTTTACAAGGGCCCGATTATTGAGATTATCGCCAACAAAATCGCACTGGCCATTTAACAAAACACACATTAATTGACTGGCATTATATTCGTCGATTAATCTCCTCTTTGAATTGAATCAGCTGCTAGCTAGTCAATAATGAACTAAATATTTTAAGAGAATAATAGCTCCATGCTTATTTATTATAAAGAAATTATGCAAAATTATGTTTTTGTATAAACAAAAATCGAAGAAAAATCGATGGCCTAATAGAATAAGCTTTGAAAACAAAACAAAATTAGCCGGTATCATTGCCGTGTTAAAACAACACTCCTTTAAGTGTATTGATTCGGGAGAGTTCAGGTGGTAAACATTGCGTCCAATACTACCTCAGGCAGTTTATGCAGTTGTTGACTTGGTTCAGTTCCATGCCATGTCATGCACATAGAAAAACTGCGCTGCCAAAGCATATGTAACAAAATGCAACATCCGTGCTCGAAGTGCCTCCCCTGATCTTTCTCAAAACAATGTACCTTAAACCCCATGGTATCGCATTGGTTGACTTGCTCTTCGAAAGAAGGTAGCACTTAGCATTGCGGCTTAGTAACTCAGGGATCGCGCGTTCAATCACAGGACCGAATTTGGGTTAATTATCGAAATATTTCAAAAGTATTTCCTACCTTACCAGTCCTTCGGATGAGACTTTAAACCTAGGTCTGCTCGCTAAAATGCTTAGTGCAATACAACGAGGATAAATACACGCTTATTCGTTTACAAGCAAGAAAGACTTTTAAAAACTGTTATTGAATTCACTGCGGTAAATGCACTCATTTTCATTGCGTTTCAATCGGTGTGATGTGGCAATACAAAAGTAGTTCCACCCATTCAAATCGGGCACGAACCTTGATTTAATGTGTGTATTATAATGGTTCAATAAATAACGCATGTTCAAATAGTGTTGTTTTTATCGCGTAAAGGTATGTTGGTTAACTACCATTCCTGTTAAACCAAAATCTGTATGCATTCTTTGCATTAAATCACATATAAATGATTAATGTGTTATTTAAAGCATGCACGGTGCTATTACAGTTCATTATTCTATTAAATCGTTTGATTATAAAACGTTTCCTATCCTTAATCGAAGCAATTTAAACAAAACAGCTCCTTTGATATCAATCACCCAAGCTTGCAGCAGAACCAACACCTACCACGTGGACTAGATTAGCAGATCCGCTTTGTTTTGATTGAACAAATAGGTGTTGAGTGTATACAATTCAGAGAGACCATTCTCCGGTGCAAAGCCTTGATTAAAGCTATTCCAGTGTGTTTGTAATCCGCTGTAATCAACGTCTAATGATAACGAGATCACTCAACAACTCTAAATACTAAATAACGTGCAGATAACACCTGCAATCAGACCACGTTCACTAAACACACACATGGTTCTCAGATAAAGAAAATAGTAAGGTTCTATTTATACAATATTAGTAAAGCATCATTTGGATATGAACGATATTTAGATCTCCTTCCAGGTGACTTAATGACATTAATTTGTAAGATGCGCTTATCTTCGCATTCATTAAGAATACAAACTGGGCGTTATGCTACAAACAGCGTTCCTAGAGAGGAACGTTATTGTATACTCTGTAAAAGAAGTTTTGGACCATGGCAGTGTTCGAACCCGTACAGTGATCACTGAACCATGACATTCGACCATAACTCTTATTATCTCAGTCGATAATTCCCAATAGATCAACAATCAACAACAATTATCGTTTACAATGAAAGTTTGCGAAAAAAATAATAATCTTTTTATTGGTTACTCGAATGTGTCCGTAACTGTTACTTTGTATGGACTTTGCAACATTTTTTACAGACCCTTTGTGTGTTCGCGATATTTTTTAAAAATCAAATCTTGTTTGGAATGTAATGTTTCTGGTATCAAATTAACCGGGTAGGGTAGACCTTGGTTACTAAAAAAAGATACTTAAATTTTGTCCATTAGTTTTATTTTTATATGACTTTATATACCCTGGTCCAAAACTTTTTTTACCGAGTATATATATTTTGTACTACTAATGATATAGAAGATGAATATCATTTTATATTAAAAGGTCCGTTTTATATTGATTTACGAAAAAGGTATGTTAAACAATATTATTACAAAAGGCCAAGTATGTTTAAGTTCACTGAATTATTAAAATCTGTGAATAGATAAACTCTTTTTGATTGAGTGAAATATATAAAATGTGCACTAAAATTACGTATATCTGTTAATCACAATGCTACATAGTTCATCCTCCAATAACAATAGTATAAAGTATTGATTTATTTTGTTAATTAGTATTTGTTTTGTGTGGGAGCCTGAGTATGCGCGTGCGTATGCGCGTCGTACATGCGTGCGTGCTTGTGTGTGTGTGAGTGTATGCGTGTGTTATTATCACGTGATCATTAACATGTTTATATATTTATGTTCATTTGAATGATGATGTACTCTGTACAAGTCAATAAAATATATGTTCTGTGCTGTTCTGTTCATATTATACTGACAATCCGGTTAACAGATGAAACACTGGAATCCCCTCTATCGGACCGCCAACAGTAAGTGTGTAGTGATGAGGTTTTCTGCATGGCGATCGTTATGATAATAGTTTTACATAATACAAAATAAGAAAAGAAAAAAAAGAAGAAAAACAGCGCAAAATATGGTTCAGAAGTTTAGACCTTAGTATTGAATGTGCTTGGGTGAAATAAGCAATACGACTGGCAGTAATGAGGGTAACATTGTCACGTCTTCAAAAAACGGGTCCTCCATTTTGGAAACCTGTGATTACATTTAGTGCTATTTGTATGTGTTTCTATCTTTTAATGTGTATATTTGAACATTAAAACTGTAGTAACTTTGCAAACGAGACAAAAAGTTTATAATATATTCATGCATAGTAATTACCTTTAATAACTGTTTGTTGTTGTAAAATGACAACACATAATTCGCATGGCTGTATACACGCGTCCAACCTGTCTGTCTCGGAGATTTGTGCAAAGGAGACTATTTGATATTTATGCAAGAGTCTTTTTTATGTAATCGTGAATTGACTATTGTCATCCATAAAATAAAAGTGAAACCGTCAATTCCGACGTATACATTGATCTGGTCCCGACCTATACAGACATAACTGCTGATATAGCCCGATATGATTCCAATTCATAAATTTAAATATCGTCAATTAAATACCAAATTCCTTTTCATAATCGTTGCAAGATAGTCCAAACACAATCGCAGTGCGAATAGTTATTTGACAGAATATTTTAATAGCGATAATGACAAACAGACAAACATAATTTGTTAGTATTCACCCGGCCCGCTTCTGATTTCTTCGGTACTCTATGCAACGCAGATTCTGCAAGTAAGACACATGCATGATACGGTCTTGGCAGGCCGAGACTAATGAAGAAGCCACCCTGTCTCGGACGTCTAGTTTGCTCCATCCGGATCCTCTTTCATGTAACTGTCCTTTTCTTTTGCTATATTACATCATTATGAAGCTGTACACAATACCTTATCCTATTAGGATATCACTTTACAAACAAATACAGGTGACTGAAGTACCACCTTCTATACAAAGCTACGGTAACGCAGAGATTAAAGGGTGGTCTTGCGCAAATAAAGGATGTATGGCCCAGATCAACTTAATATATTTAAGATTTATATCCGGTATATCTTTCATCTGACCAAGGTATCAAGTCGGAATTACTTCTCTAAGTAAACATAGGCTCTTCGAAAATAAAACAGACTAAATCCAATATGTCAAATACGAATGTTCTTAAGATTAGATCAACAAAGCAGCATTACCCATATTGCAAATATGTTGGCGTCCCCAACTATAAAAACAATGGTATTATAAAAACAACTTGCAAGATGTATATTTAAGTGTCGTTTTTTGAAAACAAAAAATAACCCACATGTTGCACATCCAACTACAAACATTACTACATAGAACTATATTATTTGCATTTCTACAGAGTATTTCTATGAAAGTTCAATAACAATAGGTATGTGTAATATAATGACCCTGTGATGTGCCTTTGTTATACCAGTTTCATCTGTCCATGCCCATTCTATGGATACCATTTGTCTTAGACGAAGTAACGACGTTTAATATTGCTACTTTATTACACTAGTGTAATATGACTTTCATGCCATAGCGTTGTCACATTCACAATAACTGCCCACTCGCAGTGACAAGCAACATCGCTATGACCGTTACGGTGAAAACAAATATATATTAATGGACGCCCCATTTCTATAACAAATATCTCTATATCTGTGAACTTAGTGCCCTATCTCTATAAACTGTTACAGTGGACCTTCTGCCCCATGTCTAAAACGGTTACAGTGGACCTACAGCCCCATCTCTAAATCGGTTACAATGTACCTACGGCCCCATCTCTAAAACTGTTGCAGTGGACCTACTGCCCCCATCTCTAAAACGGTTGCAGTGAACATACTGTCCCATCTCTAAAACTGTTACAGTGGAATACTACCCCATCTCTAAAATTGTTACAGTGGACCTACTGCTCCATCTCTAAAGTTACAGTGGACATACTGCCCCATCTCTAAAACTATTACAGTGGACCTACAGCCCCATATCTAAAACGGTTACAGTGGACCTACGGCCCCATCTCTAACATGGTCGCAGTGGACCTACTGCCCATCTCTAAAACGGTTACAGTGGACCTACGGCCCCATCTCTAACATGGTCGCAGTGGACCTACTGCCCATCTCTAAAACGGTTACAGTGGACCTACTGCCCCATCTCTAAAACGGTTCCAATGGACATACGGCCCCATCTCTACAGTGGACCTAGTGCCCCATCTCTAAAACTATTACAGTGGACCTAGTGTCGTTCGCTCTTTTATTCTCTTACAATTAAAACTCTGCATGGAACCGTAAAACAGAATCATTTTCGTACCTGGCACGCCAATTATTTAGTAATTATTAACTTCAAAGTAGCTCACGTCGGCGGCTGGGTGATTAGCTCGGATAATAAGGATGAGTAGTTAAGATAATAGGATGATACAACATAAAGATCGACTTAACAAAGGCACATAGCATGTCAACAGCATCTTATCGCTGACGTTAAATAGACGTGAACAAACAACTAATTAAAATAAAAAGCGTACATCGTTTTTAAAACGTTTCATTGCTTTTAACATATTTTTTATCTAGTTAGGGTCTTGTGTCGGTGACATTAAGGTAATGGCGAAGACCCCCGGGCTACAGTTTTTGATAGAATCAAAAATTATCCGAACTATTGTAAAACAATTATCGACATAAATATAAATGCAACGTAAAAGGTTTACTGGAAAACATGTGTAATATGGTCGCAGGAGTTTTAAATTGCAGATGAATAGACTGATAAAGTTCACGATGAAGATAGAGATAGCGCTGAAGAAACTGCTCATCTACAAGATCTGGAATTCCATAATGCACGAAACGTGATATTGCAGTTTTATCTACTACCGCTAAATTAATATTTTGCATGATGTTGGCTATCTCGATTTGTTAAAACAAGAGATAAGTAAGTTGAAGACATTGACGACTGCCTGTTGTGAGAGTGAACATGCAATTGAAAACGGAAATGCAAATGAAATGCAAAGTAATCGGTCGAAATAAATAGTTTAACCTTTCTTCTTAACATGCTACTGATGCTGTTTTATTATTCTTTATAATCATATTTTTACAGGTGTTTGTTAAGAGATCATTGTTTCTTCCAAACGAATAGCTAGGTGATATCTGTTATACTTATTCGACAACAAGTACCGTTGTGTATCTTGCATTTTGTTAACTGACGTCCAATATTGTCAAGATTTAATCTACTATAAATCCGGACTAAAATCGAAGTCCCTTGCATGATTTTTAAGACTGGCTATGACTGTATGTTTGTTCATAATATTTTAGACAACTGAAGCTATATCCTCAAATCAAATAGTCTGTATTGAATTAACTGAATTAATTATAATTGAATTATTAGCTTCAAACATAAATGGTTCAGAGCTATCCAGAGCTATCCAGATAAAGACTGATAATTCATTTTAGGATTCAAGATTTCTTTTGATTTTGATTGTAAAAAAATAAAAAATAAAAAACAAAGCATGACCACTGTGAGTCAGTGTAATGTTTCAGTGTTGGTAAGGTAACAGTGAACAGTTTATTCCAGCGTTTCCCCTTCAAAACGCACAATATAATGCGCGTGTTTCCACAAAATTGGCTTTGTTTTCCTAGAGGCAAGCAATCAAACAAATATTTAAAGATTGTGAATCTTTGTGAATCTTTGGGAAGCATGAACAATGTTCATTGTTACAACTTTACAACAAAAGTGTACGAAATATTAGACAGTACACGAAGCGATACCGCTATTAAAACAGCAAAAGTGTACGAAATATTAGACAGTACACGAAGTGAAAGTTCTAAAGAGAGGTTCCTACCACATTCATTGCAGAATAACCACATATACGGAATGTAGTGTGTGTTGTATATCTCGTCTACAGTACCATTTCATTTTCTAAAAATTGACGAAATTTCTATAACAATACAAAGTTTTCACCGACGAAACTATACTGAAAAGAAAAAGAAACGCATAATGGGTATTTGCGCTTTATATTGTATGTTTAATATACTACTGCTAATCGAATGGTACAGGGCGACATTAGGCCTGTCCTTTCATAAAGAAGATTTAAACAGCACCGACCACACCATTGGTTACCCCTTTAAAGTTTCATTACCGACAGAATGCGCATTTCAAGCAGGTGAGCGAATTTAGGCTTTAAACGTTGCAATCTCTTAACATTAAACACAATACTGAAATGGCTTGACTTTTTCAAGCGAAACTTCAACATTTATGAATTTCGGGTAACAACGTATACTTTGATTAAAAGGTATTTTATATGGCAGCGTTGTTCTGTAATTATCTGGAATATTACGTGGAATTACGTGTATATAACAGTGTAGTACAGGCATTTTTTTGATTATGCGTTTCTTTTTCCTTTCAGGATCTTTCAGTATATTACCTGCCACCCACATGGAAGCTAGCAATGCTTTAATTTGACTGTTCAAAATAAATGCGTGTAGGTTTTCTAAATAAAAGATTCATTCTCAAACCGGTTTCATGCACAGATTCATTCTACATAGAAATGTCTATGTGACCAATTTCCGAATATTCGGAAAGCCATAAAAAGCATATATATGGAAATGGAAAAAATTGTCAAAACTGCAACGTGCAATCATAACTTATTAGTGACTAGTGTCTTCTATGGATAAATTAAAACAATACTTATAAACATGTTCAATTTAGTAACTTGGTAACTTATTTATTGATCTCAGTTAATGTTAACAATTAATCTCCCCAGAGCCTCTCTTTAGTTCATGTTGTGAACAGTGCCTTGAAAGAAAATATGTAGTTGTATTCAACAAATACAGTAGACCATTTGGTCCATGAGTATACAAATACACAAATAATGTTCAATTGCAGAGGTCGATGGCAGTAACAAACATTACATAATATCAAATTGTGTACAATATAATTACATTCTAAATCAGTATGAGTTTTAATTATAATATTTCTAACATTGTATAAGTTTTACTATAAGCAATTGTTAGAGAACTATTCTTTAAATCTAGTAGTATTTTGTTAGAGTACCTCTTGGGAGACTGCTAGTATTTATTGATTGTAATATATGTCATTTCAAATTTTAAAACCATCAAATACGTAAGTAGCCAAATTATTTACAGTAGTAAGCTTTTCTGATGTCAACAGTTCTATAAATTTGGGAATATTTGGTCTTTACCAATAGTATCGATTGATAAGTTTTGTTCTTAGTTCTTTATATAAAGTACATTCCAATATAAAATGGTATTCGTCTTCTAGAACGTCACATATACACCATTTGCGCTCATTAATAAGAATACTGTGAGGCTTATGCCAACGACCGCTTCTATGTGTAACCTATGAGAGGACATTCTCAATCTAGACAGTTCTACTCTAAATTTTCTTATTTGAACGATAATTCCAGGATAAAAGTGTCTGATAATCTTTGTTTAAATTTTGATATGAACATACTAATATTTCCAACCCCTGAAATAACCACACATAATTAAAAACCATGCTCTCTAACAAGTATTTTACTGCATCAGTTTTTTCTTATTAGGCCTCATCTCAATGTCACAAAGCATCATATTATAAACAGCTTTTATATATTTATGGCTTTCACAATTTAAAACTTTTAACCAGTACTTAATCACAGCTATTAATCTATGCTGTTCTAAAGGTGTCCTGCCTAGTTCACCATACACAAAATCATTTTGAGTGGATTTTTTAACCCCAAGTATACTTTTACAATAACTAAGATGTATTCATACTCGTTCTATTACGTTTGCATTTAAGAACCCCCATATTTCGCATCCGTAATGTAATACTGTAGTGTATCAAATAGATCACACACATGCTTAACAGATAATTCCGTAAAATTGTGTAAATATTTATTAATATAAAAATGGCTTTGTTTATTTAGACTATTATTTATTATAATAGAAAGGAACAGATGAATGATGAACGCTAACAAATGCATTAAGCTTGACGCGGTTTATTTTATCGATGTATCGTAAAGCATTCACTCTTGTTTTACTAATTATTTTGGCATTTATAAATAAATGAAACCTTGACAATAAAAAACATTGACAATAAAATGCGTACTTTTTCGATTACTGAAACACACTTAACCTAATCGATGTCCATTTATGCTCCAATCTATAAATCAATAAAATTTACCTCGGTTATTAGTACGCGAGTCGTAAATCTATTTAGCTTCTCTTTGTGAAGATCACTTAATCGCGTCTCCAGAACTCTTTTCGCTCTTTAATGTTTTATCATTAACACATAAAGATTTTTATTTCAATTTTCTCGTTTTGCGCTAGTACTTTCATGGTAGTTTTTCTTAATATAAGTCCAGTTGCCTGAATACGTTCGTTCGTCATACAGATATTTAGAGATAATTACTTTTTATTGTTTGTTGTGTTTTGTTTTAACAGGCAAAATACTAACGGCATGGGGTTGCTTTGTTTGTTTGTTTGTATGGTGTTTCCGTCATTTTCAACACATGTAAGGTTATATATGACTGACGATTGTTTTTGTTTATTCTTTTTGTGGTGGAGGCAGACCACTCAATGTCCTGGGTAGAACCATTACTGTACACCTCCCGCCATCCGTAAGAAACGACATTTCCTCACTTACATGTCGAGATTCGAGTGGGATTCGAACCCGCAGCGGTGAGAGTCGAGAAGGTTTACAATGCAGCGTCGTTACCACTCGGCCAAGAGGTAGTATTCACACCTGTATTTAGAGAGCACTATAGAGAGGAGCAAAAAGGTTGCATTTTGATTAAAAACAATACAATTCCAAACTGGAACGGTTGTCTTTAAAGTAGTTGCTTATGCTAACAGTTGAGATATGAACAACGTCTTTTCATTGCTAGTCACTGATTCACTGATTCTAAGATTTTAATGCACAACTGATGTAACATCAGCTCGGTGTACCTCGTGCTTTCAATAGAAACACGATAGTCCGTAAAAAAGCAGCAAAAAAGGGGCGAAAGAAAACATTGGCAAACGTTATGATATTAACCCGTCCACTCCCACCCACACCACTTCTCAAGATTATTTCAACAAAGCAGCGTTACCCGTATTGCAAACATGTTGGCGTCCACCTCTCCCACCCCACCCCATCACCACCACCACCACCACCAACATAATAACATCGATGGGAGTGTAACTAACTTTCCTGACCACTGTTTAATATAGGCAAAGATACTGCTTACTCAAAGATCTGTATGTTTCCTTGATTACCGGACGAACAACCCTGCCAGTATGTCTTGGACGGGGCACGTCTGAAATCCGTTTATTTTGACGTTTGGTCGCAAAAGCGAGGTATTGTCACTAACTGTTTAATACGGCTCGAACGCATGTCTAATCCAGATCAGTTTGTAGTTATGCAATCTTATAAGTTTATCTTCTGCAAACAAATGCACGAGCGACTGCGCAAATGTACTGCCGCCGATACAGTTTCCCTAAAGACATATTTCCTGAAGGTAGGAATTGATTTTTCTGTATAAAACACTTTGGATATATATATAATTAGGAGCTCGAGACAGAAAACCTCATTTATCGAGTCAGAGGAAAAACTCATCAATCTGTGAAAGTTTTTAATTTCTTAATGAGCTTGTTGCGATCTGTTATACCATAAAGCACATGTTTGATAAATGGCAAAATCTAATCACATCACTGGTCTAAACAGATAATACAGATAACCCGAGGAACATCAAATGTGTAATTAGAAATATTACCAATATAAATTAATGGATTTGTTATGAATTGGTTGAATAATTTACAAAGAGAATGTCCTTTGTCAACAACTCCAACATTTTTCATCAATCATAAACCCCCATAGATGATACTCAATGAATACAAAATAATGTTAGTTTTTGCATGCTGAGAGTGATTGTGTATTATTTAGGCCGTGTTAGTTGTGAGTGAGTGACTGTTCTACATACAATTCCCCTATGGCGATTCAGTTTTAGATAAATAGTTGTCTGTATTGCTTTTCCAATTCCCCTCCTAAAAAAGGAGGTAGGTATGGGGTTTAACGTCACCTTTAACAATATTTCAGTCATATCACGACCTACTTGTAGCAGTGAGGTCAATGCCCCATTTTATAGTACTGCCACACTGGAATACCACGCCGTAGACATATGACATGATACTCCACTAAGTCACATTACGCTGACATCGGACCGACCAGTCCTAAAACTACCCTTTATATGCTGAATGTATGTGTGTGTGTAGTTTTAAGGTTTATAGTCCCTCCATCGTATAACCAATAGACAAAAAGAAGGTAATGGTCACCTCGAACGTATATACAGTTGCTTGAATAAGTAATCTAATCACGTTCCAGTAGTTGCATGGGATATATCAAACTTTACACCTTCATAATTTGGATATGAAATACCGAACTTATATATAAATAAACCGAACCTATATATAAATAAACCGAATCTGTAAATAAATAAACCAAACCTATATGTAAATAAAAGTACATGCAGTATACTGAATATGATTCGTTTGTCGCCGTGATGTTCTGATCTGAACACTGTCCTCGTAGTACTGCATATGGTACGCATATTGCGGTGATGTACTAGACGGTATACGATACACATATTGCGGTGATGTACTATACGGTAAACGATACGCATATTGCGGTGATAAACTATACGGTATACGGTACGCATATTGCGGTGATGTACTATACGGTATACGATACGCATATTGCGGTGATGAACTATACGGTATACGATACGCATATTGCGGTGATGAACTATACGGTATACGGTACGCATATTGCAGTGATGAACTATACGGTATACGGTACGCATATTGGGATGCGGTATCATAAGAAATACGTATACTGCGGCGATTTACCATACTAAATAGATAAAGCGAATTGCGGTGAGGTGACATGCTGGATATGGTACGCGTATTTAATATGGTACGGCAGGGATATTGAGGCGATATACCATACTTAATGTCATACTATATACCACACTAAATATGGTATGCACTGTAGTGCTAATTCGAGCAGAAAGTTTGGTCTCCACCCTGTAAAACAACACAATTATGTGTGGTGTACACTGTAAAACTACATAGTTGTGTTTGACATATAAACTATATAACAACACAATTGCTTACAGCAACATTCCAAATATGCACGGCCGCCACCCTGTAAAACAACTCAATTATGCCTTGTAAAACAAACACATGTATGTGACCTCTTACCTGTAAAACAACATCATTATGTGCGGCTGCCACTTTGTAAACACAATTATGCAAGATCGCAGCCCTGTAAAACAGCACAAATGTATGTGAAGTCCTACCTGTAAAACAACACAAATGTATGTGACCTCCTACCCGTAATACAACACAAATGTATGTGAAGTCCTACCTGTAAAACAACACAAATGTATGTGACCTCCTACCCGTAATACAACACAAATGTATGTGAAGTCCTACCTGTAAAACAACACAAATGTATGTGACCTCCTACCTGTAAAACAACACAATTATGTGAGACTGCAACCTTGTAATACAAACAAATGTATGACCTCCTACCTGTAAAACTACATCATTATGTGCGGCTGCCACTCTGTAAAGCAACGCAATTATGCGAGACCGCAGCCTTGTAAAACAACACAAATGTAGGTGACTTCCTACCTGTAAAACAATACAATTATGTGATACCGAAGCCTTGTAAAACAACACAAATTTATGTGACCTCCTACCCGTAAAACAATACAATTATGTAATTCCGCAGCCTTGTAAAGCAACACAAACATATGTGACCTTCTACCTGTAAAACAACATAATTATGCGAGACCGCAGTCTTGTAAAACAATGCAAATGTATGTTACATCCTACCTGTAAAACAACACAAGTATGTGAGACCGCAGCCTTGTAAAACAACACAAATGTATGTGTGACCTCCTACCTGTAAAACAACATCATTATGTGCGGCCACCACACTGTAAAATAACACATACTACAAAACAGTAGTATTGTATGTGGCCTCCACCCTGTAAACACATACACACAGCACAATTGTATGTGGTCGCAGTACTGTAAACAACACGTTTGTATGTGTCCGACTCCTTGTAAAACAACACAATTTTGTGTGCCAGCCACCTTGTAAAGCAATACAATCGTAAGTGGCCGTCATCTTGTAAAACAATAAAATTGTATGTTGCCGCCATACTTTATAACAACACAATATTATGTTGCCAACACCCTTTAAAACAACACAATTATATGTGGCCGGCACACTGTAAACAACACCGTTATATGTGGCCGACACACTGTAAAACAACACAATTGTATGTGGTCGCCACCCTGCAAAACAACACAACTGTATATGGCCGTCATCCTGCAAAACAACACAATTGTATATGGCCGCCATCCTGCAAAACAACACAATTGTATATGGCCGTCATCCTGCAAAACAACACAATTGTATATGGCCGCCATCCTGCAAAACAACACAATTGTATATGGCCGTCATCCTGCAAAACAACACAATTGTATATGGCCGTCATCCTGCAAAACTACACAATTGTATATGGCCGCCATCCTGCAAAACAACACAATTGTATATGGCCACCATCCTGCGAAACAACACAATTGTATATGGCCGCCATCCTGCAAAACAACACAATTGTATATGGCCACCATCCTGCGAAACAGCACAATTGTATATGGCCGCCATCCTGCAAAACAACACAATTGTATATGGCCACCATCCTCGAAACAGCACAATTGCATGTGACGCCAGTTTACAAAACAGCACAGTTGTATATGTGGCCGCCAACCTACAAAACAGCACAATTGTCTGTGGCCTCCACACTGTAAACAACACAAATGTATGTGACCGCCATATTGTAAACAACAGAAGCGTATGTGGCCGTCACACTGTATAACATTACAATTGTTTGTTGTAAACCATCACAACTGTATGTAGTTGCCACGCTGTAACACAACACAATCATGGTTGGCCGCCACAATGGAAAACAACACAATTGTATGTGACCGCCGTGCTGTAAGACAACACATTTTATGTGACGGCCACATTGTAAACACATCACAATCATGGTTGGTCGCCACAATGTTAAACAGCACAATTATATTCGGCCGCCTCAGTGTAAAACAACACAATTATGTGTGGTCGTCACACTGTAAAACAACACAATTAGTATTTGGCCACCTCAGTGTAAAACAACATAATGGTATGTGGCTGACACACTGTAAACAACAACATTGTATGTGACCGCTACACTGTAAAGCAACAGAATTATATGTGGCCGCCACACTGAAACACAACACAGTTGTGTGTGGCCGCCAACGGAACAGCAACACAAACTGTTAAACAACAGAATTATATGTGGCCGCCACACTGAAAAGCAACACAGCTGTATGTGGCCGCCGCACTGAAAAGCAACACAGCTGTATGTGGCCACCAAACTGAACAGCATCACACACTGTTAAACAACGGAATTGTATGTGGCAGCAACACTGTAAAACAACATACACTGTAAAACAACACAGTTGTATTTGGTCGCCACACTGTAAAACAACGCAACTGTATTTTAGTTGAACTTATTTATTTTACATCGATTGTAACGAAAGCTCTATAGACGTTTTACTGTATACCTGATAAATAATGACAAAGGCTGACGGCCCAGTTAGTTATTTCAGATACATAGTAGACTACTAGTATTTCTGCAGTCGACGACACTATGCCCCCAGACGATGGGCGTAATAGACAGTTATTAGCTTTTAAAGTGTTTATTTCGTGTAACTAAGTGGTAAAACTATTTTATAAAGGGTTAAAACAAACCTCAATTAGTCGATGATAAGTTTATCTACAGGCCTGTGAGGCACAGCGTGGAGAGTGCTGCATCATTGCGGTGACTGATACAGTACTTTGTGGTGACTGATAACACCACTTGTTACTTATATAGTACTTCATGCAGCCAAATCGGAGCTCAGATCAGAAACTTATTCATTGATCCTCACAAAACATTTCACATTTAGTCGAACTAGTCCTTTAAATAAAACAATAGTAGGCAATACTATTGCAGTGGTCTATAGCTGCATAGTTTAGCAGGGATGCAATACCAACCATCTGATGTACTAGTATTGACACCCAACCATCTGATGTACTAGTATTGACACCCAACCATCTGATGTACTAGTATTGACACCCAACCATCTGATGTACTAGTATTGACACCCAACCATCTGATGTACTAGTATTGACACCCAACCATCTGATGTACTAGTATTGACACCCAACCATCTGATGTACTAGTATTGCCAAACATGTTACTAAGAAGCTTTTATCACAGTTGTACTTTTTTGCAGTGTGTGGGAGACGTGTGTAACCTGTAAGTTATCTCCCGTCTAGCCTTATCACTCCCAACTTGGTCATGGTATTTGATCTCCTTTGTGCTGGTCATTGCGTTACATTTAGACATTTTTTAATTATTTCTTGTATAAATACGGTACTTTTCAAACTGTATGATTTTCATAAAAAAATACTTAAAAGGAAATTTTCCTTCATTAATATTCACATTTAAAACAACTTTTAATAAAAAATGAGTTTGCAAGGGTTCATAATTAGGTATTGAAAACAATCCTGATATAGAGAAACAACGATAAAAATTGAGGTGAACCGAATTGTTGGACCGAGTTGTTGAAGAGAGCTATCAGGGGAAACAAGTCACTGATGTTTTTAGAGTTTCGCATAATACACTTGTGTTGTTTAAAAGTAAGGCGGCCACATACATCTGTGTTATTTTACTGTGTGTGTTCTTTAAACGCGTAGAGGTCAATACAATTGTGTTATTTTACTCTGTGTATTATTGTAGAGGTCACATACAACTGAGTTGTTTTACTGTGTGTGTTCTTTATACGTGCAGCGGTCACATACAACTGTGTTATTTTACTGTGTGTGTTCTTTAAACGTGTATCGGCCACATACATCTGTGTTGTTTTACTGTGTGTGTTCTTTAAACGGTAGCGGTCACATACAACTGTGTTGTTTTACTCTGTGTGTTATTGTAGCGGTCACATACAACTGTGTTGTTTTACTGTGTGAGTTCTTTAAACGTGTAGCGGCCACATACATTTGTGTTGTTTTAATGTGTGTGTGTGTGTGTGTGTGTGTGTGTGTGTGTGTGTGTTCTTTAAACGTGTAGCGGCCACATATAAGTGTGTTGTTTTACTGTGTGTGTTCTTTAAACGTGTGTTGTTTTACTGTGTGTGTTCTTTTAACGTGTAGCGGCCACATACATATGTATTGTTTTAATCTGCATTTTATTTTACAATGTGGTGGCCACATATAATTTTGCTATTTTACATCGTGGCATCACATACATGTGTCCTTCTCTACAGTGTTCTTTTACAGTGAATGCAGTTGTGTTGTTTTTCAATGTTTCGGCCACATACAATTATGTTGTTTTACAGTGTGGCAGTCAAATACAATTGTGGAGCGCTGTGGTCTCGTGATAGAGCGTTGGACCAAGGATCGAAAAGTCGTGGGGTCGAACCCCGCCATGACCAGTTGTGTTGTGTCTGTGAGCAAGACACTTTATCTGCATTTGCTTAGTACTGGTTCTACACAGGAAGACATCGAAAGTGATTAAAATAAGCGTACAGCCGAAGCTTACAACCGTCATACATAGCCTTAAATATGCTAATGATGACGTTAAACACCAGACAAACAAACAAACTAACGAGCACATATTTCCAAATGTTGCTTAAAATTGAATAACATATATGTTGGGGTTCAACTGGTCGGTCAGACAGTTTTGAACACATAAAGATGGTTCCTAGAATGGGTCCATTCTAAATGGCTATTACCAGAAAATTGTAGCATTGTCACTGAAATTCCTTTTATATTTGCGTAGGTGTAAATCGTTTACATGTCCGAATATATGGTGTACTCTAACTACCAGTTAGAGAATAACAGACAGCTGAAATGGACATGCTACAACACAAACATAGTATGGTCTCACCTCGATGTCGATATTTATCAACCAACTCGATGAGACCATACTCTATCTATTACTTAATATATAATACGTAGAATCGTGCCTCTGACGAGAAAAATACATAAACGATGGAGCATATCTACATGGATTGTTGATAGAGAGAATCTCTGCTTTAAATCTGTATTCCATTAGATTCGCTTTTGTTTTAATCATTTGTTTGTGTTGTTTTATGAATAGTATTAAAAGCATGACTGCTATTTTAACTTCAAGCAATACAGCCCATTGGCAAAAACAAGAAAACTGATTCAATTAGGAGTCTTATTCGATACGTTGCGTTCCCATTTTTACGACGTAATTCAGGAATCAGCTAGGTTTGTTGTGTGCGATATGAAGATAAAAACACACATTACGCTAACGTTTTGGCACTAGGTGCTCAAAAATAATAATAGACGTTTGGTTTTATACGATTCAATGTACCGTCTGTCTCGGAGAATCAGAAGTTATGCTCGTCATGAAGAACAGAGATATCTCGCGTGCCTCATAAATCAAATAACTTTGATGGTCGAAGATCGATTAAGATTCAAACAAGAAATGCCCTATCAAAATTGAATAAAAACATTCAGAAAGCCATATTTTGTTTCTGAGCTTTGTTCAACCGTTCAAGATATCTTTGGGCACAGTATTATACTATCAAAAGATAAACAAGTCGATTGATATGAGTTGTATGTGTTAGAGCACGGTTTTATAATTATGAATAATGTAAACACACATCACGCATACGACTCAGTTTTCATAAACTGTTGAACACCTCTAACGTTATTATTAATTATATAGTAGTAAACTATTATGTTAATTATACACTTTTTACGAGGCCTGGCAAGAGAATCCACTTTTGGAATTATTTAACGAGTATTTATTTACCTCCCAGCAATTACTTCTCTTTCCTTAAATAGTCCCTACACTTCCTTCCGGACCCACTGAATATAGCTCTGTTATAAATTACAGCACAGCGTCATGGCTCCGACTCACAAAGTGTATGTTTAAACAGTGTCTGTCCACTATGCTATGGTTCGGCGCAGAGATGGGCAGCTATGGATCAGGGGAACCTGTGGTTCGGCGTAGAGATGAACAGCAGATGACTAAATGAAACATGTGGTTCCTTACAGAGATCAGCAGCTATGGCTCAGGGGAACCTATGGTTCGGCGCAGAGATGAACAGCCATGACTAAATGAAACATGTGGTTCCTCGCAGAGATCAGCAGCTATGGCTCTGGGGAACCCTGTGGTTCGGCGCAGAGATGGGCAGCTATGGCTCAGGGGAACCTGTGAATCGGCGCAGAGATGAGCAGGTATGGCTCAGGGGAACCTATGGTTCAGCGCAGAGATGAGCAGTATGGCTCAATGGAACCTGTAGTTTGGCGGAGAGATGAGCAGCTATGGCTCAATGGAACCTGTGGTTCGACGCAAAGATGAGCCGCTATGGCTCAGGGGAACCTGTGGTTCGGCGCAGAGATGGGAAGTCATGGCTCAGTAGAACCCGCGGTTTGGCGCAGTGATGGGAAGCTAAGGCTCAATGGAACCTGTGGATCGTAACAGATATTATCAGCAATGGCTCTGGGGAACTTGTGGTTCGGCGCAGAGATGGGCAGCTATCGCTCAGGGGAACCTGTGAATCGGCGCAGAGATGAGCAGCTATGGCTCAAGGGAACCTGTGGTTCGATGCAGAGATGGAAATTCGTGGCTCAGTGGACCCTGTGATTTGGTGCAGAGATGAGCAGCTATGGCTCAGGGGAACCTGTGGTTCGTCGCAGAGATTAACAGCTACGGCTCGGGGGAACCTGTGGTTCGGCGCAGAGATGAGCATGAGCAGCTATGGCTCAGTGGAACCTGTGGTTAGGGGCAGAGATAGGAAGTCATGTCTCAGTGGAACCTGCAGATCGGAGATGAGCAGCTATGGACAATTTGAACCTATGTACGTGTGCAGAGAAGAATATTGTAGTGCCTCGCTATTCTGTATTCTACTTTCGTTTTCACGATTTGATGTTAGATCGATCTTTAGATCGATAGATGTAAATTATTAACATAATGATTACGCATTCAGTCTTATATTATCATGTATAACTAGATTCTATGAAGTTACCTTTTTGTAACGAGTGTATTCAGCCAAATTCTAGTTGTTTATTCGTATCGCGTGTTGCTTTGAATATGTTTCCGGTAACCATTTTGGATGTTTATGTCCGATACATTATGGGTTGTTTTCTATAGCAACGCTATGCGCGCTAAGTTTAAATCGAGTTGTAAATACTTCTGAAACACTCAATTCACATTTATTTAAGGTCAGATTGTTTATCCAAGGTAAGTGTTTTATGTAAAAATCATTCATTTATTAATATTGTTTATTGTTTACTATAGTTTAATAGTAGAATACGTTGTAATTTCAGTCTTAGGAAAAGCGCACGTATTTCTTTGTGCGGTTTTGTGCGACTTTGACGTTACGCGGTTTACTGTAGTTAATTAATATGTATTTCGTTATGCAATGCTTGTGCGGCGTTCTTCGCACATGCAATTCTTGTGCGGCGCACAGTTTTAGGGATGTTTAGTATATGAGGAAAGGTCAACTGCGCACAAGGACTCCGACCTCCATTGATTTTCCAGCATCCTTGATTCAAATTTGTTTATCTAATATCTACTGATAGGGAGCATTTATTTAGAATTTGTTTATAATAATAAGTGCTAAAAGACACTTAGTCTGTTTTAAAGGGAGCATATTTTATTTATCATAGTTTGAAGTAACTAAAGGGACACTTTGAATATTACTCTTTAATCTAAGTCATTTGATAAGATCTACTAGATTCACTATTCATAATCTGTTGAGTATTATACCTAGTCAAGAATTGTTACATTCGTTATATATTATATTAACTTGTTGATGATATTGATATTTAGCATTTTTTTCTAAAGAGAGTATTAAAAGAAGGAAACGTTCACACGAGTAGTTCAATTATTTATCTTCCTTGTTATTTTAATATGAAATAGTTTTTTTTTTATAGCGTTTTATTTATTTACAAGTATACTATCGGAGTCCATTTTATTTAACACTTTAACGAGGCTACGGCGACAATGTGCTGGTACGCTACCACTTGAACCACCAGCGCGTTACAATATCTATGGCACAATGAAACATGAGTACTGGCGCAAAGCTGGGCAGCAATGGCTCAGTGGAACTTGAGGATCGTCTCAGAGATGGGCCTCTATGACAGTAAAATCTGTGGATTGGCGCAGAGATGAAAATCTATATGATTCAGTGAAACACCTGGATCGGCGCAGAGACGAGCAGCTAAGGCTCAGGTGAACCTGTGGATCGGCTCAGAGATGGGCAAAAACCTGTGCATAATTCCCTATGTGTGAAGTTATGGCTCAATGGAACATGTGAATCAGCGCAGAGATTATCAATTACGGATCAGTGGAACCTGTGGATCGCCGTCACAAAGATGGGTAGAAATCTGTGGATAGATGCCGAGATGGGTATCCATGGATCGATGGAGAGTGGAACATGTGGATCGGCTCGGAGATAGGTAGGAACCTGTGGATATGTGCCACGATGCGAAACTATGGCTCAAGAGAATTTGTGGATCGGTGCAGAGATGGGAAGCCAATGCGCAATGGAACCTGTGGATCGTAGCAGAGATTATCAGCAGTGGATCAGTGGAACCAGTGGATCTGCTCAGAGATGTGCAACTATTGGTCAGTGAAACCTGTGTGCAGAAATGGGCAGCTCTGGCTCAATGGAACCTGTGGAACGGCCAAGAGATTGGCAGCTATGGCTTAATGGAACCGTGTGTCAGCAGTGGGACTTATGGATTGTTGCTATTGCTCATGGGAACCTGTGGATCGGTTCAGAGATGGGCAGCTATGACACAGTGGGACCTGACGATTGGTGCAGAGATGAGCAGCTATGACACAGTGGGACTTGCGGATTGGTGCAGAGATGGTCAGCTATGACACAGCGGGACCTGTGGATTGGTGCAAAAAATGGGTAGCTAAGGCTCAGTTCAACCTGAGGATTGGTGCAGAGATGGGCAGCTATGACACAGTGGGACCTGTGGATTGGTGCAGAAATGGGAAGCTATGGCTCAATGGAACCTGTGAATTGGTACAGATATGGGCAGCTATGACACGGTGGGACCTGTGGATAGGTGCAGAGATGGGCAGCTATGACACTGGGACCTGTTGATTGATGATATGGCTCAGTGGAACCTGTGGATTGGTGCAGAGATGAGCATCTATGGCTCAGGGGAACCCGTGTATTGGTGCAGAGATGGGCAACTATGGCTCAGTGGAACCTGTGGATTGTTGAAGAGATGGGCAGCTATTGCACAGTGGGACCAGTGGATTGGTGCTATGGCTCAGTGGAACCTGTGGATTGGTGCTATGGCTCAGTGGAACCTGTAGATTGGTGCAGAGATGAGCAACTATTGCTCAAGGGAACCCGTCTATTGGTGCAGGGATGGGCAACTATGACTCAGGGGAACCTGTGGATCGGAGCAGAGATGAGTAGATATGACTAAATTGAACCTGGTTCGACACAGAGAAGGGGAAATATGAATACCTTTTTCCACCTGTAGTATACGATACCAATCGACAAAATATGTCATTGGCAATACGGCATCTCACTTCAAAATGTATTTAGCACTGTGATTGCAATGTATTTAGATGTTAAAGATAAATTTGTACAGATAACAACCTGTATTTTTTTTTTATTTCACCCACGCATGCATATTAACAAATTGCTTTAAAAATATAAAGTATATCAAAATAATGAATCATTTAACTTCGAGAATCGTGTGTGGATGGTTATTTATTATTGTAGTTTACTGGTTACACCTACATGGTGAAGGATGTCAACACCAGACGACAAATCTAAACAAATAAATTCACGTGACTGCAAACACAAGTTTTATAACGCGGGGTTGAAACTTCTCTTGACATGTTTTGTGTTTTTGGAGAGGAGATGGTTTCGATAGTCAGTGTTATTTTGTTAAAGATCATTTCGGATTTATATGTTAAGCCTCCTAATACCAAACAAACACTATATCATGAGCGTAAGCCGATAAGCAAACATGTATTGTATTGGGCCTTTCAGTAGGTAAGCCTCGATTACGTTAACAGCATTTATTGATCTACTACTGGTATTCACTTTCTCTCACATTCAAGATAAATGTACTCTTTACCAAGTTTGTTTAAGAGTTTTTGTTAAATTCACAAAATAATAAAAACTGTAATGGATTTCTTTTCTTATCCTTACAGTTAAGCAGGGACAAATTGCGACTGTTGTTTTTATTTCCGGTGGAAATTAATTGCGAAATAATATAGTCTTGTCATTTTTTGTTCTCCCCGGCATAATCGAGTATTAAGATCAAAATCTGAAAACACAAGTCGTTTAAATGTATACTATAGTCAATTAGCACTTCGATGATTTACTGCTTAATTTATTGAATAAAGAAAATGTTGATCGAACTACAAAAAGGTTTGAGTGATAAATTACGTTTGCGATATCATGACAGGAAAATATTTATGTCCAGTAAAATGTCACTATTAAAATGCTGCGCTGTGTTTTTGTGTAATTCTTAATATGTAAATGAGAATCGTTTTGCATTGTGGTAATATGCCTAATTCTATTTCAATATTTATATGTGACATATATAAGGCATTATATAATGCGTTAAAATACAATGTGATATTATATCATGGGATATTTGAGCACTAATAACTTTAATAATTTGTTATTAAAATAATTCAACAAAAACAATGTTGACAATACAATTATAGATGTTAAGAGACAGCAATGATAGCATTTTCTGTATAGCATCATATCTTTATAATAACAACATACAACTGTAAGTTGACTAATCAAGCATGTGTCAGCAAACAAATATAATAATCAAAGTAACTTAGTCCATTTTACTTTTCTTGGAGAAGGTGTTTTCAGTCATCTTGAGCAATTGCATATAAATATGTAAAATATGGAAAGAAAAGAAATGCGTTAATTGGTCTCTGAAACACACCTCTATAAATGCACGTAAGAGTGTATATAGTAGTTGTCCTTAGATCTGTATTAAATCTACTTCTTGAATTCACAATTACATTTTAAAAAAAAAAGAAAAAGAAAAAAGAAAAAGACACAGTAAATTGTAAATTGCAAAATAAAGCAATCAATATAACCCCAAATGTAGTCTTATGCCGTTTTTGTATGTATATTGTAACATTTAGTGTTTATTAGTATATTTGTGGTATTTAGTATTCGGGTTGTGCCGTTATTGTTTATCGTATATTGTGGTATTTAGTATTCGTGTGGTGCCGTTATTGTTTATCATATATTGTGGTATTTAGTATTGTTGTGTCGTTATTATCATATATTGTGGTATTTAGTATTCGTGTTGTTCCGTTATTGTTTATCATATATTGTGGTATTTAGTATTCGTGCTGTGCTGTTATTGTTTATCATATATGTGGTATTTAGTATTCGTGTTGTGCCGTTATTGTATATCATGTATTGTGGTATTTAGTATTGTTGTGCCGTTATTGTTTATCATATATTGTGGTATTATAGTATTCGTGTTGTGCCGTTATTGTTTATCATATACTGTGGTATTTAGTATTCGTGGTGTGCCGTTATTGTTTATCATGTATTGTGGTATTTAGTATTCGTGCTGTGCCGGTTATTGTATATAATGTATTGTGGTATTTAGTATTGTTGTGCCTTATTGTTTATCATATATTGTGGTATTTAGTATTCGTGTTGTGCCGTTATTGTTTATCATATATTGTGGTATTTAGTATTCGTGCTGTGCCGTTATTGTTTATCATGTATTGTGGTATTTAGTATTCGTGTTGTGCAGTCATTGTTTATCATATATTGTGGTATTTAGTATTTGTGTTGTGCCGTTATTGTTTATCATGTATTGTGGTATTTAGTATTTGTGTTGAGCCGTTATTGTCTACATATTGTGGTTCTTTGTGTTGTGTGGCTATTGCATGAATATTTTGGTATTTATTATTTAGTGTTTATTATTATTATATGTATATTGTGTTTTTTAATATTCGTGGCGTGACGTTATTACATACATACTGTGGTACTTACTATTGTTTGAGGTGCTTGTTTCAGCAAAAGGTATTTTGGACTTTCCAGACAAAATTCATCTAGTATCTAAATAAGTTGTATATCAGTGAAACAGACATTTTTAGTGGTAAATAAAATCACCTTACTTTTCAAAATCGGTTGAGAAATAAAAATTGTATGAGCGAAAGATATTTTTGATGGGGCATTTTCAATGCAAAATCTGCTGAATGAACAACTTGAAAACTTGTTTTTTTTTTAGAATTTGTATCCAAAAATGTTATTAAATTGTTGGATATTGGTAAATAAATACACCCTGAAAGTTTTATAGCAAAATATGAAAGATAAGATAACTAAAATTATTTGAAATTCCTTAATTTTCTGCTCCTCCACCAACAAGGAATTTACATGGGAAAGCCCCCATCAAAAAGTCATTTGGGCTGTAAAATATTCATTTCTCAACCGATTTTCAAAACTAAGGTATTTCTATTTACCACTAAAAATAATTATAATGATATACAATTGATGTACATATTATTTAAATTGCTCATGCTACTGCATAAAAACCTTTGGCTGAAACAAGCGTCCCCGAACAATAGTGGTTTTGTTTGGTTGTTGCATGTATACTGTTATATGACGGTATCTACAGCTTTAAACTATAATATAAACATTCCGTCAGGATTTTAAAAATAATGATATTAAAGGTATTGGATTTAATGTTTTGGGATGTTCCCAGATTTATCTTTTATGCAGGGACAAACAATGTTAGCCATGCGTCGAATTTACAAAAGAAATAAAAAATATTGTTTTAAGATATTAAACGATAAGTATATAATATATAAGGTCTTTAACGCTATTGTATTGTAGACTACTTAGCAAAGTACAGGGATATTATTTTTTCCGCTATTTTCGTTAGCCAATCAGTGATGAAAAGAAAGTTAGATACGAAATAAAAACACAGTATTAAGCGGTCCCTAAGATCTGCGAAAATACCCGCCAAAACCCTTAATACTTTAATGGAATAGACGGATTTTACATCTTCTATTTCATTATTATCATTGTTTATTAATTATCCATTTACAATATCACTGCCTGTATATTGTACAGGCTATTTAGAATGTCCTTATATGGTGGTCGAAATAAAATTTAAAATAAAATATACTACAGTTATACTATAATGTTGTTCCGTGAATACCTCTTGACTTATTGAAATTAAACTCAATAACGGACCTACAACTTCATTCCATTCAAACACGTGTTTATATTGTAGCAAAGATAGTAACATTTGAAAATAGTGTTCACCAAATAAGAGGAGAAATATAAACCTTGGTCGTTCGCACACATTTAATAATAATAATAATAATAATAATAATAATAATAATAATAATATTAATAATAATAATATAATAATAATAATAATAATAATAATAATAATATAATAATAATATAATAAATAATAATAATAATAATAATAATAATAATAATAATAATAATAATAATAATATTATTAATGATAATAATAATAATAATAATAATAATAATAATATAAAAAATACAACGTACATTGCAATTACCTACCACCAGTATATATACTGAGTCAAAAAAGAAAGTGTGCAGTCAAATTTACATAATTAACCTCATTACGAATATTACATAATTAACCTCATTACGAATATTACATAATTAACCTCATTATGAATATTACATAATTAACCTCATTACGAATATTACATAATTAACCTCATTACGAATATTACATTGTTGTGATTTTTTACGTCATATGTGTGTTCACGCATCCTAACTTTATGTTTGACATAAGATAACAAATCGAATTTGACGTTCATGAGAAATTCTCCCAAACCAGCAGTTAACAAGATTGTTTTCCCATCCAACTGCATGCACAAATATTAAATTTCATGCATTTTGCAGTCTTTGTCTTGCTCTTTTTTTTCTTCTTCTTTTTTTTTTTGAAGAACTCACATTCTGTTAATACAGGAACTTGTCATACAAAGCACAGACCTAATAACAAATTATTTATTAATACGTCTGTGTACAAAGGTATCACTGCTTTAGTAATGTATACATTTTGTATATTTTAACATTTGTTTTGCTAAATTTGTCATTACAACTTCTTGAATATTTCAAAAAAATAAAAGAGCACACTTTCTGTTTTTTGAGTCAGTATACAATAAAATACGCATACTAACGCTCGTTCTAATAAATTATAGGATAAGTTGCAGAATGAGAATTACTAAACAAGGCAGCTCATAAAGCACTTCGTGGTTTAAAGTTCATCCTTTATTATTTCAGAGCTAAAATTTTATTTAAAAACTGCCTCCGTGGCCAGGATGGTAACTTTAGACGCTACGTCTAAAACTTTTCCACCACTCAATGTTGCGGGTTCGTATCCCACTGGGAGCTTGACTTGTCAAGTGAGAAAGTGTCTATTCTATCGCATGGCGGGAGGTATACAGTACTGGTTCAAACCAGAAAAAATGGGGTGGGCTGCCTCTACCACAATAATCGACCGTGTATATGGCCTAACATGTGCTAAAAATAATGTAAATCACCATTCAAACAAACAAACAAATCATTTAAAATATATATATTTATATATCCGTATCTGCAGTCAGAAATGGAAAAAAAAGAGGGGGAAGCATGCATCATGCCGACTGGAACAATGGAGATTGGAACCAAGCGTTAAGATTTAAGATCGGTTATAAAAAATATGTCCTTTTCCCCCATTTATCTTTTTTCAGTTCTTCAGCCAGATATGCGAGATGTATTTGAAATGGTATTTACTTAATGTTTCTCGTACATGATTGTAGTTATTCGTTATTTATTAAAAACACATATACAAGCTTTTGATTTGATTTTGCACATCATATACCTATATTAAGAGTATATGTAAGTTTATGCAATGTTTTATGTATTTATTGACTACATTCGTGTTTAAGCCAACTTCTTATGTGTATTGTGGCATAGTCTGATATAAATACTGTACTGAACCGGACTTATGACGCAACCGATATGTTTTCATATTGTACAATGGATAATGTTTATTATTTAAAGTATTTTACTTCATGGTTTAGAATGAAATATAACTTTCAGAAAATATGGCATATTGCTTCAATCCATTTATTTTAGCCATCAGACTCGAGTCATTACTCTTACGAAGTGTGTCTGACTAACTATAGGAAGGAAACTTTAACAAGTAACATTTAGGATGACTACAGTATGATGGTTTGCAATGAATAAAGAACAAATTAACAATTAAGTGGCACTTTAACATGAATATTTATCAGATATGAATCAGAAAGTGATTACAATTAATTCAAGCACACATTTTAGCATATCCTCGGCCTGCAAATGCATCGAAAAACTCACTTAGTAAGCATATGTTTTGTCATATCATTTCAAAGTAAGTTTCCATCCCGTAAGTTATATAGGAAAAAATGTTTTAGTTTAGTATATTTAATATAAAAAGTCTTAAAAGATCTTTCTTATTTTCGCAAATTTAATTTTACTGTTAAGACTAGTCTGCGTTTATAACTTATGAATTAATATAAAATTAATAAAATATTTTTCTAAGAATATAATGAAACACTTAAGATATTTATCTAAAAATTATTGCTATATTGCTCCTTTAAGATTGAAAATAAAGATGAAAGAAAGCTGCTATGTATTGTTTTCGTTAAAAGAAAAAAAAAGCCGCTGCATATACAACCTTTAATTGAATTTAAAACATACACAAACAAATATGTTCAATTGAATAACCTGATGATATCAGTCCTTGTATTTCGTGATAGGTTTGTTGATAATCTTAAAACAAGACAAAAAGAAGAAGACAACTTAAGATGAAACGATTAGATACAAATCATGGGAAATTACTTCATTACCGATGTTTCACATTGATTTTAATTGTTTAAACTATTTAAATGGCCTTTACAAATATTGTTCCCAAATACCTAAGAAATATTATTGAAAGATTTCATATCTAAATTATCAACCTTAGGCTGAAATACATTTCGTGTGAACAATAAAAATGTTATTTTTCTAATTTACAGAATCGTTCACATTTTTAATAAGTTATCAATTCCACGCTAAATAATAAATTAAAATGAATTAGAATTCTTAAACTAACTTTATGACATGCTCCATTATCAAACCATATCAAATAATAGAAATAATATGTAAAATCAGATAAAAACATTATGGAATACATTTAGTTTTGCTTAAGGGTTACTTTAATGGCCTAGCAAAATTTTGCGATCGTGGCTGCGAATTCCGTCTTCACGGCAACCCTTAATGTGACGGTTCAATGAGTATGGGCGGGGCTAAGCGCTGTATTAGCAACTCTGCGCTCTCATTGGTTGCTCGTTCCTCCTATCCTGGACTTATAAGGCAGAAAATCAGATTAAGGATTCGTTTTCTTTCTGATAAAACTGTGAGGTTGTGGGATTATATTTAATACTAATGGATTGGGCGGATACTAATGCCATTTAGGTGAAATTAAATCAGTAAATTCGGATAGGTTGAGTTAATATCGTCTTAAGCACCACAGCACTAGGATTGTACTTTCGTTTATTTTTCAAGTGATACATTCTGTCGTAAACGTACACAGAGAAAAATACTTTGGGAATCCAAAAATAGTTTGTGCGTTGAATTCCGCAATTGGATTTTAGTTTGCATGTTTTGTGACTTTGTGTTTTAAACAATAACTATTTTCACAATGCATCACATACCGTTGAGTTTGTATTATTCACCAGAACAGCTGAAGTCGTTTTATAATTCGGAACAACTGAAAGCGCTGTACGGCAGCGAGCAACTTAAGTCGTTCTACGGACAGGAGCACCTTAAAGCACTCTACAACCATGAACATTTAAAGGCCCTGTGCAACCCAGATCAGCTTAAATCTCTACAAGCTCTTCAAGCGAGCCCGGAAAGCCTCAAGCCGCATCCAACGTCGCCGCTGCTGGCAGGGAGTCCGCCATCTACCATGGCGTCGTCGTTGTTTTCCATAGACAACATACTGTCACAGGGTCGCCCGCTACTTGCCCACAGACCGACGCCTACATACCCGTACCCATACCCGAGTCTGCCCCATCTTGCACCAGAAATGTTCGGTAAGTGTGTTATCATGTGTACCTATGTATTCATTAAACCATTACAATGGCATTGTCATATTTTGTAGAATTTAGAAACGGAAGCATTTTCGTAACAAATTGTAGGAACATGTGAAACATTTTTTTTTTAAGTTTTCAAAACACGGATACAATATTAAATTGAAATATTGTTTCTATGAGTTTTTATGCCAGAAATAATTATATTGTTTTGAAGCGTGTGGTAATAAAACATGCATTTTGTATAACAATAATATTAAGTTTTAAATTACAAACAACGAACATTAATTATATATTAGGAAATCAACATGGTTAACGCATATACCATGTAGAAAACACACCGATTACACCCATCTTTTAGTTGTTTGAATACTAAATATGTCAATATCGTACCCTTTTGCTATTATGAGTCAACCATTAAAGCATATTTTAACCATTTGAGCTTTTGCAACCTTAAAATATCACGAAGTTTATAGACATATTTTCTATGCCGGTATGACATTAAATGATTTTTGCACCATTACAATATCATACCGGCATAGAGTAAATATTTCTATATACTCATATGAGTAAAATAATGAAGCACATTTTACTCATTTGAGCTATCGAAATTTCAAATATATCATGATTATACTATATATATTTATTTAATGTGTAACTTTGTTTGAATGATTTGTACTGTACATATATAAATATATATTTTTGGACTAAGGACCAGAAGTTAGACTGGCGATAGGACAACTGTTAAATCTTCGTTTACTATTATTATTATCATTATTATTATTATTATTATTATTATTATTATTATTATTATTATTATTATTATTATTATGACCGAATAATCATATATTTGTTATTAAAACGTTGCGAGTATGTCATTTTAATATTGACGAGTTTTAAGTAGTTATTGTACGGCTGTATGCAGTTATTGTATGGCCAGACGCAGTTGTCATTCTCTCATTATTCGCAACAAACGATGATGACATTTTGAAATTATTCAGTTTTTTTTCATTAATTTTAACTATAAATTTAAGAGATATGGAAACCGTTTTAAGTTTTTGTTTGTTTTTTAACTGGAGACATCCGTAACTAGAAGGAACATGCATGTAGAACACAATAATAATAATTGAAACAACATTCTTGTAAATATTTTAATCAATGAAAATGATAACAATCAAAGCACATAAGACACACGAACTGTCCAAAACATCAGATATTTCGCGGATAATCGTATAAAAATGTGCAAACCCTCTGGTCACTTCAGCAACAAATCGTCATCGATTAAATCATCAAAAATATGGCCTTACTGTCACTTCAAACCATGTTTTGATGTTTCAATTTTCAAGGATAAAATACCTTCGTGTCCCTTGCAGCTATATGATTTGTTTCAATGCAAATATATGTAGCTGTACGATTGACAGAATACAATTAGATATATATCTTGCATACTGCGTTCACATTAAACTGTGGTACAATTTGAATATAATATACCAGGATTAACAGATGATTTCAAATAATGTTATCTATACATTAAAGCATATTGACAATACAAAATAAAAGTTTGAGGAGTTTTCAAGGCTAAAACTATACAGTTATGCTGTTAAAACAGTACAATAACATTTAAATTCTTCTCTGTTTTGGTTCATATTCGCTATTGCTTCATTTCTATACTGTATGCTGTCGATCTACTACGGGGCTGCTGTTGCTGTTCCAGCTGTTACTATTGCGGTAGCTACTGCTACTGCTATTACTACTAATGTTGCTACTGCTCCTTCTGATATAATATTACCGCTAACTGATACTTTTACCTCTTCTTTTGATACCGCTTTACAATTACAACAACTTCTAATTATACTTAATATCCGCTGTTACATTCAACCATATATATATATTTAAAAAGCTTTAAATTCATACAGCACCATTTCAACTACAGATTAGGAAGTCAATTAAAATATACATCCATTAGCATTCAAATAAATCTTCATTATTCAACGTATAAAACGACATTCGTCATGCAGATATTATCTGGTATTATTCAATTTTCTTGTGATATCCGAGTCTGGCAAACGCACACCGTTTGCAAAAGCCTTACCGTGGGTTTAAGGTAGAAGACTGCCCGGGCAGTTGTTCATCAGATATTATTTAATGGTGGAATTGTAGAACCTGACTATCACATTACGCTTATTAACATTCTCTCTTCGGCAAGAGAATCTTCATAAAACATTATATTTGTCTGAAAATCTGATCGCACCCGCATAATTGGTGACAAAATAACAAATGTTTACCTCTTTTATAACTTTAATGATATCTTTATAGTAATATAAAGATAATAACTTGAAACTAAAAGTGGTATAATTTATCGTTTGTTCCCCGAAATGAAAGTTGCGGTAATATTTTTTTCTTAATGATGCAATGCACATGAACGCTAAGGGTAATGTTACCACACGTGTTTCATTGGGTTTAAACAGGATTATATCTCACATAATTTCAAGATAAATTGTGGTTATATTATTATTATTATTATTATTATTATTATTAGTATTATTAAAAACTACATTGAGCTACACTATGTAACTATACGACGATTAAATCTCTCTCAACTTCGCGCCTTGCCCCCACCCCTCCCCCTGCTCCAGTACCGCTGTATTCAGATCCCTGTATATGTGTGCCATATTTCACTGTTTTTTCACAGCTGTTGTTCATAAATAAAGTCAATAACGTGGCACATCATCTGACGAACATCTTTTCCTTCATGAATATGTCAGCAAAAACGCAAATGTTATTATGTTGTTCTTTAAAAGCTTAGGCGTGCAATCCAGATATCATCTCATCTGATACGACGGATTAATCAGTAAATAAATGACTAGCAACTTAAGAAATTAACTCGATCTTGGCGGACCGACAATAGGTCTCAGCAACCGCTGCTGCACTGTTAAACATTTAAAAAATAAATGCATCGCCCCTAGCTAAAAACAATCTTTGTTTTTAATTGGATATAAATGAAGCCGTACAAATAGAAATCTAACTGATGTAGGCAGATGTAACTTAAGCTATTTAAAAGCTATAGTTTAAGAGTTTCCCCTTGATTTAAGAAAGATAAAAACAATGTCGAAACCATTTCTCTCTCTCTCTCTCTCTCTCTCTCTCTCTCTCTCTCTCTCTCTCTCTCTCTCATCTCGATCCATCATTTCTTTAAACTGATCGTCATTAATTTTGATAGTCTTCTCATGTGTTAATTTCACTCGCACATGACGAGAAGTTTTAAGAACTCCAGGAATCTGCATTAAAACGAAAAGCGCGTCTTATGGCGGCGGGCTCTGATTGGATTAAATGGCGATAATCGTGATAATCTTTATTTATCCAATTAAAACACATTAATTCCATTACTGAAAAGATTACAGAAATAATTCTCACCATGCATGTCTGTAAAGTGATAATCAAGATTCAATAAGTCATTTATCATGTAAACAATACAACAAAAGCTTGTTTTTACGTTTTGAGCTTAAGGTTCGTCAATGGTGTAGGCGGCGCTCGTTAGATGTAGTCAAGACCGTCTTAAAACACGACGAAGGTGCGCAAAGCCTTAATTTCCACAATTCTAAGTATGAATAAATATTCCAGTAAAGTAAATATTGCATATTGAAAGTCAAGATTATTTGATCTATGGTGCGTTTAATTAAATAAACACGTTGAACGATGGTGTTAGATTATCACTTGTCGCTAATACGGAGTTATTCATATGTGTTTCCTATACCGTTCGCAACATTCGCACCTTACAATGCAAACTTGTTCTTTATATAATACATTATTAAAGGGACACACGGCAAACTTGATTCTTATAAAACTTGCAGACTTACTTACACCATTATTTCACCAAAATATTTGCAAATTTTACTTCATACTTTCTCAAATTATTCAAAACAAATTGTCTTAGCATTATTATAATTGTTGAGAATAAAACAAACAATATTTAATAAAACATATTGTAAAATAAAGGAGAACACAATTAATTTACACAATTAATTTGTACATGCAAACTTTAAAGTAAAAGCGACACTGTATAAGTAAATACAATTACACATTTCAACCTGTGATAACACTTCAAGAGTGCCAAGTGTCCCTTTAAGATAATGAACGAAAAGATAACGTTGTATACAAATACAAATACAAATGCTAATAGTATACGCTGATCTAAATAATCTTGACACAACTATATTGAATCAGGGAGTACGTTACTCCCTGATTGAATGGACATTATTAACTAGGTTTGTAATCAAGTTAGTAAAATAATCGTATATATTTACATAATTATTTAAATAATATTTAGCACATCAATACAGGTTACTACATTCAAAATATATATATATAACAGTGTAATAAAACACACTGCGTGTAAACAAGAAAGGATAAACAGTGCACGGCCCCGATTTTTGGCTATTTTATTTATTATTTAAATGTTTATGATTTGTTTCCAATAGTTTTCAAATCATATTCCATGAACTTATGTCGTATTGTTTGTCTACACTGGCAGTCAACAACTTGCTCGTGCACCTGTCGTCTGCATTGTGATAGAGGCATGCCAAAGCCACGTGTATGTTTAATTTGGCGGGCGCATCAATATAATGTTATGCATTTAATTTTAAGTCGACAGCTGTTTGTTTCGTTCATCCTTATGTTTTTTTTATCATTATATCGTTATATGTTTTTTTAATATTTCACATCGTTTCATCTTGTAAACTTTTTTCCTTGTATTACTATTATTATTATTATTTATTATTATTATTATTATATTATTATTATTATTATTATTATTATTATTATTATTATTATGAGTATTATTATTATTATTATTATTATTACTATTATTATTATTATAAGTGGTAATAGCAGTGATATGCCATTATTATAAAAGGAAAAATATAATTTATTTATTTTTTACTTTTTATTTATTTATTTATTTATTTATTTATTTATTTATTTATTTATTTTTTATTTATTTATTTATTTATTTATTTATTTATTTATGTATGTATGTATGTATGTATGTATGTATGTATGCATTTATGTATTTATTCATTCATTTTTCTGTTCACAGCCGCGTACCATCCTTTACAAAGTTTTCTAACACCGATGGATCTGATGCGCGCAGGACAAAAACGGAAGCGACGTCACAGGACAATATTTACGGAAGAACAACTGGAGATGCTAGAGAACACGTTCAACAAGACACATTACCCGGATGTGCTTCTGCGAGAGGAGCTCGCCATGAAAGTGGAACTAAAGGAAGAACGAGTAGAGGTAAGCAATCTATCGGTTATTTCGAACGTTTAAAATTTGAGCGTTTACAGTTAAGAGAATTAACACAAACGCACGGAAAACAAAATATTTACATATTTTTCAAACTAATAATTCTTTTGAGAGCAAACTTAAAAAGCAACAAAACTTAAATTTAAATCAAGTCAAGTGAGTGTTAAAGCATTTGAAAATAATATCTTAAAACTTTTCTTCTTTTTTTCAAAAGCTAAGACAAACACTTTTTTTTGTTAGCTCGAACCTGAGAGTTTAAGTATAAATAGGGTATCTATAGATCCGAGAAGAGTTTAAATTTAATTTCTGTGTCTATACATTGGTTCATGGAAGGGTTTCGCAACTGACAAAAGCCCCAGACGGTTTATTCATTATATACTTCTTTAATGCCTTTTCTTTTTTTTTTATTGATTAGTAAAACTGGTTAAACTAGTAGGGTTATTAAAATTAAATAAATAAAGCAATAGTTCTGGAAAAAAATAATCAGGTATGTCAAAGCGTTAGGTCTAAATGGAGCAAGCTTCTTCTTTTTTTCTTCTTCTTCTCCTTCTTCTTCTCCTTCTTCTTCTATTTATTTTGATAGAATATTTAAAAACTACACTTTTTTTAAAAATATTTTCGATGCAAAGTATAACTACTTAGCACATAAACAACGTTAAAGGTCCATATTAAATCAGTCAAAACTGGAGGTTCAAGTGATCAATATATGAGTTAGGACTATTTCAACTTGTAATAATCACTTCATCGCGAACATCTGCTACCGATAATCATCTGGGCATGCGCGTAAAAATTACAGCCACCCGGTGTAATCAGTCTCTTAAAAAAAAACGCTTTCGTGTCATTTGTCCTCAAACGTATCAAACGAGCCAAGCAATCACTAAGTAATATGTTATCGATAACTAATACAAGATAGTTCAACTCCTCGTATCTTTCATATGAGTCAGCCCCATTAAATTACGGCGAAATTAAGCTATTCTCTCCGCTAGGGTTTGCCAGGGTGCTATCTTACCCCCATCTGCATTCTGGTAAGTTTAACTCGGTGCGGTTATGAAGTTAATAGAGGATGTTAGCAGTCGCTACCTTATCCAAACACACATCTATACCTGCAGATCTTAACACTGCAGATACAATTCAGAATTAGGGGATAATACTTAACTTTATATATGACTTAAAAGAAGTTCGCCCATTTAAGGTAATAACCATTTAACTTTATATGGCTCATAAGTCTTATTTTTATTCGAGTACTGACTGTATGTAAAATTAGCATGCATTCATCCGTGTTTATCTAAGGATAGCGGGTGAAATAACAAAATAAATAATAAAATCATATTGAAAACGATTTAAAATTATTTCATTAAATTGAAGATTTCCTGGGATATATTCACTAAAACGTCGCAGCAAAACATAATTATGCATTAAATAAACACGACAAAAACAACTTATATATAAACATAATTATTTAAAATATAATAAGATGTGTGAAAGGATCCCTTTCATACTTTTATACATTGTATAAAATCAAAAATAAAATGACAAATGCACTTCATGGACTTCTTTCTTGTCATTATTCTCAATTTCATGGTCGCAACCCCGTGACAAAAGTTCAATATCAAAGTAAAATGTTGATACATATGACTTATATTAAGAGTTCAGATTTATTTGAGAAAAAAAATCGACGTACGGTATAATATGTTGTAAGTAAACAACTCCTTTCATTTGGAATTGTGTTCGCATTAAAGCGACGTGCACAACAAAACAAAACACTTTACGGTTAATAGTTAATGTATTGCAGCATGTTCTTTAATATCAATTACATCAAGACCTTTCCCTCATTTCTCACCAATTAGTAATGTATCCTGCAGAGTCTGCGGCAATAAGAGAATAACCACATGTAGACTCCGGATTGTTTCATTGGTTGTTTGAGAAATATATATTTCCAATTGTTACACAGCATCTTTTTCCAACGACAAAGCTCTTGAATAAACATTAACTATTGGATAAATATTGAATACATCGGTTATCACAATACATCATTACCGTTAAACAACTTCTGCTTTTAAATTATTTATTCTACTGCTATTTGTAAGATCTTGTATTAAACGAAATATATTTTATTGTATTTTCCAGGTGTGGTTTAAAAATAGAAGAGCAAAATGGCGGAAAACGAAACGCGAAGAAGAGGCTAGTCGAAGAGTAGAAAAAATCAAATCGCCAAACAAAGAAGGCGGTGAATCTTCTGTACAAGAGTCAGAACGCGTGTGTGTTGACGTGTGTGACGAAAAAGACATTGTTTCTGACAATGAGCACCCGGAATGTTCAGAACGTTCGTTCTCTTCACCAGACGACAAAAATGACAGTTACTGTGAAAGTGATATATCTAGTCCAAGAACGCCGGAAAACATAGACTGCAATAGTGTTTCAGGCGACGAAATATCACATGACCGGTCACGTGGTGGGTCGTCATGATTCCTGGTTAGGATACTTTAACTTATTAAAAATGACTTTCAAGAAGCAAAACGTATGTGGGGAACTGACTTCAAATACTGGATGCTTGGATGTTGTCGTGTCGTTTAAAAGTGCTCGTTGAACGTTTGAAAATATGGAGAGAGGTATCACAGAAAATACTGAAGAGGACACATAGAGAGAAGAGTCAGTGTTCTTTACAATCGAACTGTGGATGATCTGGACGGAATCCAGTCATTCTTTGAATGATGAAAACTAGAGAGTTCGTCTAATGCAGAAATGTGTAGCGTATTTTGTGATATGTATATAAGATACTATTATTATTTACGTCTGAGGGTTATAATAAGTAAACATATATGTATACATACTGATTGTTCTCACGTGACGTTATATTATTCTACTTTAAAAAGTAGATATTGCATATAAAGATAATTATCATTAAAATGTTTTGTCTAAAGAATTTTTGTTTTCTTATTTATGTGTTTTCATTTTTATTCAAAAGTCACAGACGTATATCCTCCCAACCAGACTGTTTCCGTTCATATAACATAGTTTTTACATATTAAAGGGACACTTACATATTAAAGGGACACGTGGCAATCTTGAAGTTTTTATCAAGCATTACAATTAGCGTCTCGGTTTATTAATCCAGTATTAATCCAGTATCAATAATCCAGTATCAATAATCCAGTATCATTAATCCAGTATCATTAATCCAGTATTAATCCAGTATCATGCTGACTTTAAAAGTGCTTGCATATAATTAAATAACATTTTGAGTTCTCATTTCCTCTCCTTATTCTACCATAGATTTAAACATACTACTGTTGCAATATACTCTCAAGAGATATGAAAACGCCACACGGGAATTTCCGCTATATATTGTAACTACTGCACACTTAATTGCAAATAATATTCCAAAGAAACCCCAAGATGTTTTGTAAAAAAAATGTTGCAGTTAGTTAGAGAAAGGACACAACTGTGATGATGTAGACGTTTTAATCACACTACACATTGTAACAAGAACTTCATAAATGTTGAAGTTGCTCTTTGAAAAACTGAGCTAGTCCAGTACTGTATTTAACGTAACTAGTTTGCAAAATGTTGCATCCTAAGTTTGCTCACATGATTGCGCCAAACGCGTACTATGTCAATAATGAAACTTTCAAGGAATACTATTTGCTGTATTATTTGTTGTTTTAGTATTTTTTCCAAAAGGAAAGGTCTTACGTAGTCATGTACCATTCGATTAAAAGCAGCATATTGTATATACAATATATAGCGGAAATTCCCGTGTTGCGTTTTCATATCTCTTGAGTGTAGTCACCAGTCAGTTATACGGAAAAAAACATTTCGCTTTAAACCGTTCCAATAATTAATATTAAGGATTAAACAAATGCAAGTTATGTGAAAAACTAACAGGACGTAGCGAGTTTTAAAGAAATCAAGATTGTGTGATCTGTCATCTGACTCACAAAAAGTCACAGCAGTAGTCAATTCATACACGTATATCACAGTTTTAAAATATCGCATCATTTTCTCAGAATATTATTCTCAAACACATTTATACATAGTAATAACTGAGCGGCCGGTGCTAATCTTGACATGTTGTCGAAAAAGTACTAACAATAGAAATATTATGTGAGTTAGAGAATCGCAACGGCTACTGAAACCTTAATTATTTTTTTTAAAAATTTGATAACAACACAGATCAGATCTGGAGTGTACTGATTAGCACCGACTTCTCAACGTCGTTATAAAACCTTATTTCTCATCTAATAATGATTGCATTATTTACAGTAAAACACATGTTGATATTAACTACTTACCAGCTTCCTACACAAAAAAAAATAACAACACACAATTGAGAATATAAAACAGAGTTTCATTTTTTTGAGAATATTACAACAGGTTTAGGCACTCACTCGTATCATATCTTTATTGGAAAACAAAAATATCATTTTGTACGTTTCGTTTACATTTATTATAAAATTTGGATATACAGACACTGCTTTATCAAATAAGGGTTTTCTAATATCATCATACATAACAAATTCTAAATATCTTGCCCTCAACCTTGTGAATACAAAACGGTCAACAACGCTCATTTGCTGCAATAGTTTCATATCGGCCTGTTTCGATTCTCAACGGTGCCACACCACACCTAAACTTTGCAAATGCACCTCTGTGCTGTAAAGGCAATATACATTTGCAATATGATTCAACTTCATATTAAATGAAAATCTTACATGAATGACTGCCTATTATTGACTTTCAAACAAACGAGCTAAATAAGAGGCTATGACTATGTATTATTTTATCCAAAGAGTTTATTAAAGTTAAATAACACAGATTCTATTTATCACGCAACACGCATACGATGTTAAAGCTTCCCTTGCATGTTCACGAAGTGCCATTTTCCAAAAGAAACATTGCTCCCAGTGCAGCATTGTGGTCTGTGCTTCCAGTGGAGCACTGTGGTCTGTGCTCCCAGTGGAGCACTGTGGTCTGTGCTCCCAGTGGAGCACTGTGGTCTGTGCTCCCAGTGGAGCACTAGTGCTTCCAGTGGAGCATTGTGGTCTGTGCTCCCAGTGGAGCACTGTGGTCTGTGTGCCCAGTGGAGCACTAGTGCTTCCAGTGGAGCACTGTGGTCTGTGCTTCCAGTTGAGCACTGTGGTCTGTGCTTCCAGTGGAGCACTGTGGTCTGTGCTTCCAGTGGAGCACTGTGGTCTGTGTTCCCAGTGGAGCACTAGTGCTTCCAGTGGAGCACTGTGGTCTGTGCTCCCAGTGGAGCACTGTGGTCTGTGTTCCCAGTGGAGCACTAGTGCTTCCAGTGGAGCACTGTGGTCTGTGCTTCCAGTGGAGCACTGTGGCCTGTGTTCCCAGTGGAGCACTAGTGCTTCCAGTGGAGCACTGTGGTCTGTGCTTCCAGTGGAGCACTGTGGTCTGTGCTTCCAGTGGAGCACTGTGGTCTGTGTTCCCAGTGGAGCACTAGTGCTTCCAGTGGAGCACTGTGGTCTGTGTGCCCAGTGGAGCACTGTGGTCTGTGCTTCCAGTGGAGCACTGTGGTCTGTGCTTCCAGTGGAGCACTGTGGTCTGTGCTTCCAGTGGAGCACTGTGGTCTGTGTTCCCAGTGGAGCACTAGTGCTTCCAGTGGAGCACTGTGGTCTGTGTGCCCAGTGGAGCACTGTGGTCTGTGCTTCCAGTGGAGCACTGTGGTCTGTGCTTCTAGTGGAGCACTGTGGTCTGTGCTTCCAGTGGAGCACTGTGGTCTGTGCTTCCAGTGGAGCACTGTGGTCTGTGTGCCCAGTGGAGCACTGTAGTCTGTGCTTCCAGTGGAGCACTGTGGTCTGTGCTCCCAGTGGAGCACTAGTGCTCCCATTGGAGCAGTGGTCTAGTGGTAGAACGTCGGTCCTAAGATAGAAAGGTCGTGGGTAATAACTGTTGTTATCTTCATTTGCTTAGTATTGGTTAAACTAACATAACAGGTTGTTTAAATGACATCAGATATATAACGCGGTCGCATTTCAAATAATACGACAACTAATACCAAATGCTAACGTTACTTACATGCATTTTATAAAGTAAGATTGCAGATATGATCAATGGTAAGGCGTATCTGACCGTATCGGATGATATTCCATGCAAATAAATGGACCGAAATGTTTTACTGTGTACAAAGGCAAGAATTCGGTCATCATTTGCATAGTTATTACTCTAGTGTATGATATATACGTCATTAACTGAAGATGTATCATACGATAAAATCAAATATCTTTTGAAACATATGCTAGCCGAAATAGCTTTACTTTAACAAAATATAGTTTCATAGCGACCGATACGCCATCTGTTACTGTGCCCTGTTTTGTGAGACAACCTACGGTAATTTGTTTCCTAAGTCAAAATAAAATACATTCCACCATATTCCTTAACATCATTTGAAGCAAACAAAGAATGGTGGAAATATCGCATGAACACTATATGCATCATCAAGTTTAAAGACAATATTTTTACTTGTTAAAGGGAATGTAGCGACACAGCCAATCCACCTTTATTATTAAGAGTTCTGAAAAACTTGAATAAGGGTGAAATAATTATCAAAATCGGTTGTTAAACAAAGAAGATATGATCATTTGAAGTTTCTGTTGAAACAGATATGGAAGCGGCCATTTTGAGAGCTATGACATCACGGTTCTAAATGACCATATATGGCATATGTATAAATTTAAAAATTTACACATTTATAGGGGAAAATGACAGCAATTGCATGAAAAATATATAATACTTAATGACAATAATGCTTTAAATGACCAGTATTTTTTTTTGCATTCATTTGCGATAATTTTCTTCGTTTTAAACGATATTTATCAATATTCCATATATGGTAATATGGAACTATGACGTCATAGTTCTAAAATGGCGGCTCCCATATCCGTTTTAGAACAACCTTTAAATGGTCATATCTTTTTTGTTTATTATCCGATTTTGATGATTCTTACACCTTTTTCCAAGTTTTCCAGAACTCTCAATAACAGAGCTTGATTGGCTGTGTCGCTACATTCCCTTTAAAGTTAAATTATAACAATCAGTTTAAAAATTTGACCTTACGATCCTTGTCGTAAGATGTTTCAGAAAACGGGTTCCTGGACGTTAAATTCCCGTTAAATTCCCGTTAAATTCCAGTTAAGTCCCAGTTAAGTTCCCGTTAAATTCCCGTTAAATTCCAGTTAAGTTCCCGTTAAATTCCACGAATCGTATGCTCTACTTTTCAGTTTTAGTATACTTCCTATAACTCGAGTTAGACAAACGGCTACGATTACCATAGCACATTTGATTATTAATCAATGGTCATAGATACTTCATAACACATTTCAATTTTAATGGATAACATTTCTGTTATTAACCATGGGTCAAAGATAATTGTGGTCATTACATATTTCGGTTATTAACCATAAGTCAAAGTAATTTTGGTCATAACCAATTTCTATTATTAACCATGGGTCAAAGGTAATAGTGGTCATAACCCACGTCTGTTATTAACCATGGGTCAAAGTTGATTGTGGTCATAACCCATGTCTGTAATTAACCATGGGTTAAAGTTGATTGTGGTCATAACCCATGTCTGTTATTAACCATGGGTCAAAGTTGATTGCGGTCATAACCCATGTCTGTTATTAACCATGGGTCAAAGTTGATTGTGGTCATAACCCATGTCTGTTATTAACCATGGGTCAAAGTTGATTGTGGTCATAACCAATGTCTGTTATTAACCATGGGTCAAAGTTGATTGTGGTCATAACACACGTCTGTTATTGACCATGGGACAAAGTTGATTGTGGTCATAACCCATGTCTGTTATTAACCATTGTCCAAAGTTGATTGTGGTGATAACACATGTCTGTTATTAACCATGGGTCAAAGTTGATTGTGGTAATAACTCATATGGGTCAAAGTTGATTGTGGTCACATTACAGTTCTGTTATTAACCATGGGTTAAAGTTATTCTGGTCATGACCCATGTCTGTTATTAAACATAGGTCAAAGTCATAACACATGTCTGTTATTAACCATGGGTCAAAGTTGATTGTGGTCATAATCCATGTCTGTTATTAACCATGAGTCAAAGGTAATTATGGTCATAACCCACGTCTGTTATTAGCCATGGGTCAATGTAATTATGGTCATAACCCATGTCTGTTATTAACCATGGGTCACCCATGTCTGTTATTAACCAGGGGTCAAAGTTGAGTGTGGTCATAATCCATGTCTGTTATTAACCAAGAGTCAAAGGTAATTATGGTCATAACCCACGTCTGTTATTAGCCATGGGTCAATGTAATTATAGTCATAACCCATGTCTGTTATTATCCATGGGTCACCCATGTCTGTTATTAACCATGGGTCAAAGTTGATTGTGGTCATAATCCATGTCTGTTATTAACCATGAGTCGAAGTTATTCTGGTCAGAACCAATTTCTGTTATTAACCAAGGGTCAACGTTGATTGTGGTCTTAACCAATTTCTGTTATTAACCATGAGACAAAGGTAATTGTGGTCATAACACACATCTGTTATTAACCATGGGTCAAAGTTGACTGTGGTAATAACCCATGTCTGTTATAAACCTTGGGTCAACGTTTATTTTGGTCATAACACACGTCTGTTATTAACCATGGGTCAAAGGTAATTATGGTCAAAACCCACGTCTGTTATTAGCCATGGGTCAAATGTAATTATGGTCATAACCCATGTCTGTTATTAACCATGGGTCACCCACGTCTGTTATTAACCATTGGTCAAAGTCGATTGTGGTCATAACCTATGTCTGTTATTAACATGGGTCGAAGTTGATTGTGGTCATAACCCACGTCTGTTATTAACCATGGGTCAAAGATAATCCATGTATGTTATTAACCATGGGTCAAAGTTGATTGTGGTCGAAACCCATGCCTGTTATTAACCATGGATCAAAGTTGATTGTGGTCATAACCCACGTCTGTTATTAACCATGGGTCAAAGTTGATTGTGGTCATACTCCATGTATGTTATTAACCATGGGTCAAAGTTGATTGTGGTCGAAATCCATGCCTTTTATTAACCATGGGTCAAAGTTGATTGTGGTCATAACCCACGTCTGTTATTAACCATGGGTCAAAGTTGATTGTGGTCATAACCCATGTCCGTTATTAATCATGGGTCAAATTTGATTGTTTTCGAAATCCATGTCTGTTATTATCCATGGGTCAAAGTTGAATGTGGTCATATTACAGTTCTGTTAGTAACCATGGGTCAAAGATGATTGTGGTATGATAACCCATGTCTGTTATTAATCAAGGGTCAAAGTTGATTGTGGTCATAACACACCTCTCTTATTAACCATGGGTCAAAGTTGATATTGGTCATAACCCATATCTGTTATTAACCATGGGTCAATGTTCATTGTGGTCATAATCCATGTCTGTTATTAACCATGGGTCAAAGTTTATTGTGTTCATAACACACGTCTGTTATTAACCATGAGTCAAAGGTAAATATGGTCATAACCCACGTCTGTTATTAACCATGGGTCAAAGTTGATTGTGGTCATAACCCACGTCTGTTATTAACCATGGGTCAAAGTTGATTTTGGTCAAAATCCATGTCTGTTATTACCCATGAGTCAAAGTTGATTGTGGTCATATTACAGTTCTGTTATTAACCAAGGGTCAAAGATGATTGTGGTCATAACCCATGTCTGTTATTAATCAAGGGTCAAAGTTGATTGGGGTCATAACCCAATGTCTGATATTAACCATGGGTCAAAGTTGATTGTGGTCATAACACAAGCCTGTTATTAACCATGGGTCAAAGTTGATTGTGGTCATAACCCACGTCTGTTATTAACCATGTGTCAAAGTTGATTGTGGTCATAACCCATGTCTGTTTTTAATCAAGGGTCAAAGTTGATTGTGGTCATAACACACGTCTGTTATTAACCATGGGTCAACGTTGATTGTGGTCATAACCCAATGTCTGTTATTAACCATGGGTCAAAGTTGATTGTGGTCATAACACACGCCTGTTATTAACCATGGGTCAAAGTTGATTGTGGTCATAACACACGTCTGATTTTAACCATGGGTCAAAGTTGATTGTGGTCATAACCCATATCTGTTATTAACCATGGGACAAAGTTGATTGTGGTCATAACACACGTCTGTTATTAACCATGGGTCAAAGTTGATTGTGGTCATAACCCATATCTGTTATTAACCATGGGTCAAAGTTGATTGTGTTCATAACCCACGTCTGTTATTAACTATGAGTCAAAGGTAATTATGGTCATAACCCATGTCTGTTATTAACCATGGGTCAACGGGTATTGTGGTCATAACACACGTCTGTTATTAACAATGGGTCAAAGTTGATTGTGGTCATAACGCATGAATGTTATTAACCATGGGTCAAAGTTGATTGTGGTCATAACCCATGTCTGTTATTAATCAAGGGTCAAAGTTGATTGTGGTCATAACACACCTATGTTATTAACCATGGGTCAAAGTTGATTTTTGGTCATATCCCATATCTGTTATTAACCATGGGTCAAAGTTCATTGTGGTCATAACCCACGTCTGTTATTAACCATGGGTCAAAGTTGATTGTGGTCATAACCCACGTCTGTTATTAACCATGGGTCAAAGTTGATTGTGGTCAAAATCCATGTCTGTTATTACCAATGGGTCAAAGTTGATTGTGGTCATATTACAGTTCTGTTATTAACCATGGGTCTAAGATGATTGTGGTCATAACCCATGTCTGTTATTAATCAAGGGTCAAAGTTGATTGTGGTCATAACACACGTCTGTTATTAACCATGGGTCAAAGTTGATTGTGGTCATAACCCAATGTCTGTTATTAACCATGGTCCAAAGTTGATTGTGGTCATAACACACGCCTTTTATTAACCATGGGTCAAAGTTGATTGTGTTCATAACCCACGTCTGTTATTAACCATGGGTCAAAGTTGATTGTGGTCATAACACACGTCTGTTTTTAACCATGGGTCGAAGTTGATTGTGGTCATAACACACCTCTGTTATTAACCATGGGTCAAAGTTGATTGTGGTCATAACCCATATCTGTTATTAACTATGGGACAAAGTTGATTATGGTCATAACACACGTCTGTTATTAACCATGGGTCAAAGTTGATTGTGGTCATAACCCATGTCTGTTATTAACCATGGGTCAAAGTTGATTGTGTTCATAACCCACGTCTGTTATTTACCATGAGTCAAAGGTAATTATGGTCATAACCCATGTCTGTTATTAACCATGAGTCAAAGTTGATTGTGGTCATAACCCATATCTGTTATTAACCATGGGTCAAAGTTGATTGTGTTCATAACCCACGTCTGTTATTAACTATGAGTCAAAGGTAATTATGGTCATAACCCATGTCTGTTATTAACCATGGGTCAACGGGTATTGTGGTCATAACACACGTCTGTTAATAACAATGGGTCAAAGTTGATTGTGGTCATAACGCATGAATGTTATTAACCATGGGTCAAAGTTGATTGTGGTCATAACCCATGCATGTTACAAACCATGGGTCAAAGTTGATTGTGGTCATAACTCAATGGCTGTTATTAACCATGGGTCGAAGTTGATTGTGGTCATATTACAGTTCTGTTATTAACCATGGGTCAAAGATGATTGTGATATGATAACCCATGTCTGTTATTAATCAAGGGTCAAAGTTGATTGTGGTCATAACACACCTCTGTTATTAACCATGGGTCAAAGTTGATTTTGGTCATATCCCATATCTGTTATTAACCATGGGTCAAAGTTCATTGTGGTCATAACCCACGTCTGTTATTAACCATGGGTCAAAGTTGATTGTGGTCATAACCCACGTCTGTTATTCACCATGGGTCAAAGTTGATTGTGGTCAAAATCCATGTCTGTTATTACCAATGGGTCAAAGTTGATTGTGGTCATATTACAGTTCTGTTATTAACCATGGGTCTAAGATGATTGTGGTCATAACCCATGTCTGTTATTAATCAAGGGTCAACGTTGATTGTGGTCATAACACACGTCTGTTATTAACCATGGGTCAAAGTTGATTGGGGTCATAACCCAATGTCTGATATTAACCATGGGTCAAAGTTGATTGTGGTCATAACACACGCCTGTTATTAACCATGGGTCAAAGTTGATTGTGGTCATAACCCACGTCTGTTATTAACCATGTGTCAAAGTTGATTGTGGTCATAACCCATGTCTGGTTTTAATCAAGGGTCAAAGTTGATTGTGGTCATAACACACGTCTGTTATTAACCATGGGTAAAAGTTGATTGTGGTCATAACCCAATGTCTGTTATTAACCATGGGTCAAAGTTGATTGTGGTCATAACACACGCCTGTTATTAACCATGGGTCAAAGTTGATTGTGTTCATAACCCACGTCTGTTATTAACCATGGGTCAAAGTTGATTGTGGTCATAACACACGTCTGTTTTTAACCATGGGTCGAAGTTGATTGTGGTCATAACACACCTCTGTTATTAACCATGGGTCGAAGTTGATTGTGGTCATAACACACCTCTGTTATTAACCATGGGTCAAAGTTGATTGTGGTCATAACACACGTCTGTTATTAACCATGGGTCAAAGTTGATTGTGGTCATAACCCATGTCTGTTATTAACCATGGGTCAAAGTTGATTGTGTTCATAACCCACGTCTGTTATTAACCATGAATCAAAGGTAATTATGGTCATAACCCATGTCTGTTATTAACCATGGGTCAAAGGGTATTGTGGTCATAACCCATGAATGTTATTAACCATGGGTCAAAGTTGATTGTGGTCATAACCCATGCATGTTACTAACCATGGGTCAAAGTTGATTGTGGTCATAACCCAATGGCTGTTATTAACCATGGGTCAAAGTTGATTGTGGTCATTACCCATGTCTGTTATTAACCATGGGTCAAAGTTGATTGTGGTCATAACCCACGTCTGTTATTAACCATGGGTCAATGTTTATTGTGGTCATAACACACGTCTGTTATTAACCATGGGTCAAAGTTTATTGTTATCATATCACATGTCTGTTATTAACCATGGGTCAAAGTTGATTGTGGTCATAACCCACATCTGTTATTAACCATAAGTCTAAGGTAACTATGGTCATAACCCATGTCTGTTATTAACCATGGGTCAAAGTTGATTGTGGTCATAACCCATGCATGTTATTAACCATGGGTCAAAGTTGATTGTGGTCATAACCCACATCTGTTATTAACCATGAGTCAAAGGTAATTATGGTCATAACACACGTCTGTTATTAACCATGGGTCAAAGTTGATTGTGGTCATAACCCATGCATGTTATTAACCATGGGTCATCGTTGATTGTGGTCATAACCCACGTCTGTTATTAACCATGGGTCAAAGTTGATGGTGGTCATAACCCACGTCTGTTATTAACCATGGGTCAACGTTTATTGTGGTCATATCACATGTCTGTGATTAACCATGGGTCAAAGTTGATTGTGGTCATAACCCACATCTGTTATTAACCATGAGTCAAAGGTAATTATGGTCATAACCCACGTCTGTTATTAACCATGGGTCAAAGTGGATTGTGGTCATAATCCATGTCTGTTATTAACCATGAGTCATATATAATTGTGGTCATAACCCATGTCTGTTATTAACCATGGGTCTATGTTGACTGAGGTCATATTACAGTTCTGTTATTATTTGTTTGTTTGTATGGTGTTTTTACGTCATTTTCAACACAAGTAAGGTTATATATGACGGTCGATATTTTGTGGTGGAGGCAGACCACACACTTTTCCTGGGTAAAACCAGTTCTGTTATTAACCATGGGTAAAAGTTGATTATGGTCATAATCCATGTTATTAACTACGGGTCAAAGGTAATTGTGGTCATATTACAGTTCTGTTATTAACCATGGGGCAAAGGTAAGTGTTACCATAACATATTTGAATTATTATCCATGGGTGTTGAAGATGGATGTTATCGCCTCGGCACAGTAAATAGCAAAGAGCCACACAAGAGCATTATCTGGAGCCACCAAAGGTACACACAAATTGTGATTGAATATCGTTTCCATCCATCCATCCATCCATCCATCCATCCATCCATCCATCCATCCAAACACCAAAACAACCACTCACCACCTACTAATTCTTGAGCTGGCTATAGACCCTTCCGCCACACCCCGTGGGGGAATTTTGTAGGGTATGATTTTCTGAAAGTTCATATAAAAAGCTTCAAAATGAGAGTTGTCTGCCATCTGAGCGTTGGGGCGTTTGTGTGTAACGCACTTGACAATTACGTTACCATAACAATTCCGAAACATTTGAATATGAGTAACAAATGTGCATATGAACAACAAATACTACCAAGATGTGTGTTATTTATGAATTGTTTAATTTAGACAGCTTTTTCAACATAATGAAAAAATGAAACTATACTGTAGTTTACGTTACACCCTGTTCGTTACCAAAAAAACATAAATACAGTTAATAATAACTAGACCGTAAGTTACCAAAAGACGTCATCCTCACTCTGGGGAATTTTGAAGGATATATACTTTCCTGAAAGGGTATGCATTTGCTAAAAAATAAAGTATGTTTGCCAAATGAGAGTGGGGACATAAGAGCGTGACATCCATTTGAAATACGTTACCATTATCATGTTTTGAAAATGTAATACTCAAAAACTGTTTATATGCAACAAAACGGTATGTATATTTTATATTATTTATCATACATTTTAAAAACCAAAATCTAATGCAATAAACACAAATTTCCAAAAGACAATGTAGTCTACGTTACGTGACATAAACATTTTACGTTACCATTTAATGTATTTGTCATATATATTGAATGTTTTCAAAAATAAAGGCTCTAGTTTACTGAAACAGTGACTATTTTAATAATAAAATGTTATTCATTAAATGAATATATAAAATAATGAATACATACATAAATAAAATGTGTGTGCATATATATACAGAGACAGTTTTACGATATGTAAAATAAACACGAACAGTACCTTACCATTTAAAGTTACATGTAATATTGGGCGTTTCAAGAAATAAAGGTGCTAGCATTTTAAATAGCTTTTTTTTTTTAAAATGTAATGTAATTCATTAGTATAAGTAAATAAAAATATAAAAATAATATAAATATATCATAAATAAATACTTTAAAATGGTTCATAAATCAGAAAAATAGTAATTGCACATTAAACTATTGGGAGCTTATCCGTTATTGAAAATGGTATTTTTTACTAGTTATGGCATATTCCCTTTGTTACAATGTATCCTGCTTTTGAGACTAACCCCAAGGAATAATCCAATGTACGTTAGTCTTGCCTTATTCTGATTACTAGTAGTTGGACACAATACTAATAATACTAACTCTTATCAAAAACAGACACAAAGGAAAGTGACCTTGACATACATATTCTTCACTCTACCGCCTATGTCCAATGTTCTTTGAGTATGACATTGGAACTACGCCAGACACATTCCGGTAGATTAGTCTTGACACAACCCATCCCCGGGTCAAATGAACATCTCCAAACATGAGATTCAGTGTCCCTGTTCCACAAGTCACATAGCTATTCAAAAACTATCAATCAACATGCAAATGTTCAGGGTAACATTATTGGATACAGTAGAAAGTACGCAGCATACCGGTAATACCACTGGTGCATTACACATCAATGTAGAGCAAAGCTGCTAGAGGCCACTCTCCAGATGGCAAATATGACATCAGCAATTATTTTTTCGCGCAAAGAACTGCATCCATCCCAAACAAAGAACAATGAGAAAGGCTTGAGAAGAGTCACGGAATCTATCAGTGGTTTCACAAACCCCATTCCGGGTTGATATCAATGACTATGAGCTGTACTGCTGATCGTCCGGTATTCCAGCATAGACAGATGTTGCTGATGATCTTACAGCATCAGGCTGAGAAGACTATGACATATTTGTCAATGGCTTGTTAATTGACACGCCGATCAGATCTATTACGCACTATATTTGGTTAATTGTTCCCTTATTGATCAGGCATAAGACAGATCTTAAGTTGAAGCTATCGTATCATCTAGGCTCAGTACCATGGTCACTTGCAACAGCTGGTGGCAATTCAGTTAGAACTGACAAAGCCAAGTTGCTCTACTGCTAAGAAGTATCCGTTGAGCCTGCTACACAGCGACCTACTGAATATACTGTGTATGTGTGTGAAGGTAACGCAACACCTCACAGTCAGCATTCAGTTCCTGTTACGTTAGACGATTTGGCAGAGCTGGTATTTGACATACTTACCAAAGCACATTAAGTCGACTTTGTGACAGACACTTGCGTCCCTAGACCTATCAAGTAGTTTGAGTGCAAGAGGCGATGTGAACCACCGACTTCCCTGTTGGCAGGGTCAAAAACGAAGACCTATTGTGATTTGAAGAGTTACATGAGTAATCACGACAATACGACACAATTCATTAACCTCATTGCGGCCAGTGGAAAACAGATATATATGCACCAAACCTGGTATTGAGCACTTTATTCGCGTATTGTGGTCCAACCGGTACTACTGAAATGCAGAATTACCATTTCAGTAGACTTGAGTGTCATTTGACCGAGAGTGAAGATATCTCCTGCGCCCCGTCACAGCACACATCATCTGATGGCCATCTGAAGTTGGACACAATAGAAGACGGAAGAGGGCCATCGGGCGGTGTGTGCGACGCAGGGGTCATACTGTGATGGGTGTGGCCCTAAAGGGGATCGTCCAGTAGCGTAGGCAGCACCACCTAGACGTCGTTCCAGACCCCCTAGAACAACTAGAACAGTCCAGACTCTATTGTGCCCATCGCGGCAGGGCTACCCTGTCGTGTTTGTTGGTGGAGGGACTATAAACCTCAGAACAACACACACACACACAAGTCCATGAAACCTACTTTGTCCGGGGAAAAATGTCTCCGGCTGACCATTGCAGATGACATATCTGCCATTGCTGATGATCAGGGAGATATGAGGAAGCAGACATCAGAATTAACACTATCAATCCTCACCAACATCAGAAACAATCGTGGTGCGTTCTCCAGACTCAGACATACTGATCCTGCTTTCAAAATTTGTTTCAGTAATACAACCGTATGTCGCGTTTGGCACGGGGATGATTAAAGAAGGAGATGTTGAATGTGAAATAAATTGTAGAGGTTAAGGGGTCTTCTATTTTCTCTGTACTATCCACACTACATTGCTTTACAAGCTGTGTTACAACAAGAGACTTTGTAGGGAGAGGCAAGGCTGTCCCACTGAAGATGATTAAAAACCACAGAGAGTTTGTGTCAGTTTGGATTGCTCGAACAGCAGTATGAATGTTCGGATGATCTTCAAAAAAAAGTACGGAGATCACGGAGAGGATAGTGTGCCGCCTATATGGCAAACCTCTTTACAAGGATGTCAAATACGTTTTCGCGAAAATTCAAAGGCCACATCTAGAGCATTTTGCCGCCGTGTCAATTTTCTATAATCATGCATTGAACATGCGCACTTTCAAGTGTTGTTGTGGCACCATACTGACCAACATTAACCAGACGCAGAAACAAATGAGAGAGCATACAGTTATTGAATTTGACTGGACTATTGGTGATATTGCGTCCCAATAATGGGCGGCAAGATGTGGAAGGCAACTTATGGAAGCCAACAAACTGATTAATATTTAGTTTGAAGAAAGTGATGACAATATAATAGTGTTTCCCCCAGGTTTTAAAAAGGGCAGGGTGCTCCCTGAAAAAGGGCATTAACTATGTATAAAGGGCGTTTTCCAGCGCGTGAAAACTTCAAAATAAAACAAATATAATATAAAGGAATTGTAAGCTCAAATGATGTAATATATTTCCATGAAAATGCGTGCTATCTCACAGAGCTATACATTTATATTTCTTAGTAACGTAAGTAAATTCATTTTGTGAAAATGTTGAAATTGCTTAATTTGTTACATTTGAATAATATGTAAATACATTAGCAGTTACAACTGTACGTATAATTTGCTATTTGAATTTGGTAACGTAAAACATACGGAAGAGTGGTTCAAATTATATGCAAACTTCTTTTCATTCAATTTTTGTCTAAGTATAAACAGTATATAAAGGAAAATGTCATAATTTCATGTCTGTTTAAAATGTTTTGTTACCATCGATGATGTGTAGAGGAATGTTGTATTAACATCTTTATAAGCTAGTTGGCTGAATTTTCTAGATTTCAGGTACACACTGAACATTATTATTAATTATTTAAAAAAACACACAATACAAGAACCAAACATTGTTTGTCTATTATAATAATAATAACTAAGATGTTTTAAATAATTTTTGGATATAAAATATATATGTTCTTAATTTCTTAAACCAAACACCTTCATTCAACAAGGTAACGTAAATTACAGTAACGTAGGCTTAATAACGCAGGTATCAATGGTATAAACATTAAGTAAAACGACATTTTATAGCTTAAAAATCACAAATAAAATAAAATAAAATGAGTTAGTACAATCAATTATGTCTAAAGGAATGTTGCAATAAAGCTTTAATAGTTTATTCAATGATTTGTTCTTTTAACATTTGTTCTTTTCTTTCTTTTAACATGCGGAAAATAGAAAATGGTTTAAAAACACACAATGTAACGGACATTACAAGAACCAAACACCATTAACACCATGAGTAGGTATATCTGTGATATGTGTAAGGTTTGGAATAATTTTCAGATGTAACGTCATTAATGTTCTTAATGTCGTACGTTAAAAAACTTTATAAAACAAGGTAACGTAAATTACGGTAACTAAGGCTTTCCAAGGTATAAAAAGTAAGTGAAACGAAAGTTCGTATTATAAAAGGCATGAATAATGAAGACAATATAAAATACAAACCCTTTCTTTCATACATTTTTCGTCTTCAAAATGCAGTAGAATTAATTATTATGTTATAGGTAACGTATTCTACACCCTGTAACACGATAAAGCCTCAACTCTCAGATGGCACACAAGTTGCAAAATACTTCATACCTAGTGGGCTTTCAGAAAAATAGGGTCCACAAAATTCCTCCGGGTGGGAGGGTTTACCTCATTAGCTCACGGCCTATATATTCATAAATCCATTCATCCATCCGTCTGTCCGTTCGTTCGTCTGGTTTGGTCTGTCTGTCCGTCTGTCTGTCTTCGTTTATATTGTGATTTCTAATTACTTATCGAACATCTTGGTCATCCCTCGTATATATTGTAATATCAAATTACTTACCGAACATTGCGATCATCCCCCGTATAGATTGTGATATCTAATTACTTACCGAACATTGCGATCATCCCCCGTATAGACTGTGATATCTAATTACGTATCGAACATTGTAGTCATCCCACGTATGGATTGTGATATCTAATTACGTATCGAACATTGTAGTCATCCCCCGTATGGATTGTAATATCTAATTAAGGAATCATGTATCGAACATTGTAGTCATCCCCCGTATGGATTGTGATATCTAATTACGTATCGAACATTGTAGTTATCCCCCGTATGGATTGTGATATCTAATTACGTATCGAACATTGTAGTCATCCCCCGTATGGATTGTGTTATCTAATTACGTATCGAACATTGTAGTCATCCCCCGTATGGATTGTGATATCTAATTACGTATCGAACATTGTAGTCATCCCCCGTATGGATTGTGTTATCTAATTACGTATCGAACATTGTAGTCATCCCCCGTATGGATTGTGATATCTAATTAAGGAATCATGTATCGAACATTGTAGTCATACCCCGTATGGATGTGATATCTAATTACGTATCGAACATTGTAGTCATCCCCCGTATGGATTGTGATATCTAATTAAGGAATCATGTATCGAACATTGCGATCATCCCCCGTATAGTTTGTGATATCGAATTACTTATCGAACATTTTGGTCATCCCTCGTATATATTGTGATATCTCGTTACTTATCGAACATTGTGGTCCTCCCCCGTATAGTTTCTGATTCAGCGGCCGAAGGCAGCTGATCCTTATATGGGTTTTGTATCTGTCTATGGTTAACAGACTGTGAATCATGTAAGTGGCGATAAACATGCTTTACAACTTGAATTCCTAGATAACTCATCTGAAAAACTTGAATGGTATAAACGTGTAAAATGCGGCAATGTTTCCGGGATCTTTATGTGTCCGGGATGTTTACGGAGCAAAATCGTAAGTGTTACTGAATGAAATCGCAAGTATTGGATTGGAATAAGTGCAACTCTTTAAAAGTATTTTCATGGATGAGATCAATTAAACTTATTGAATCCATGAATATATAACGACACAATTTAGCGTTAATTCGGTTTTATTTATAATGCCAAAAAGAAGTGAAAAAGAAGGAAATCAGCTCGCCCACACTGTCACTTAAAATGCTTTTTGATTTTTTTTTCAAGTTGCATTTGGATGATTATATCAGAAAATTAAATTCTGATGAAGGCTGTCAAGCCGAAACGTTAAAAAGTCTGTGTTGCTATTTTTGTTAACTATCAGTAAGGATTATATCAGTGAACACTATTGACTCACCCATTGCCTAGTTATTGCTTTTGATAAAAACAGCAACACTATTTCAGATTTTCATTAATTATACAAACAATGGTTTGCATTGCTATCAGTTCACAGGCCTACAATCACGTTTATTTACTAATCGGCAGCTTTCTTACGATTGCGTAAGACCCTGCTTGTATCTAATTACTGAATCACGTATCCAGCATTGCGATCATCCCCCGTATAGTTTGTGATATCTAATTACGGAATTACTTATCGACATTTTAGATCATCCCCGTATATATTGGCTAAAATTATCTAAAATACATTATTTATGAGAAGTTGTACATGTTTTCGTAATACAAACATGTTGCAGTCTATCATATCTACGAGATTTATGTCAGCAACATGTGTTTCTCTCCATGTGTTTGTAGTTTAACGGGCAGATTATGAAAATGAATGTTAATCTCAAGCGATGAAAAACGTTTTTGAAATGTACCGAAATAAATCATATTAATGGTTCACTGAGCAGGTAAATTCTAGTCTATATACGCTAGATATCTCAAGATAAGTTTGATTTTTAGTCGGTAAAACATACACAAGTATCACGCCGTTAACATAACTCATAATAACAAGTAGAATTACAATACAGATATTAGGATACTAATATGTATGAGTCGTCATATATTTTTTATTTAAGTCGGCAAGACATAATACAATCAACATAAGCTATCCACAAGCCTTTGACCTGATATGAAGAACATAATTATATATACAACACATAAACGCAACTATGGTAACAAAGCAAAACATACGTACATTTAACATAAGCAAATTTATAATAGCAGGCGTTATCACATAAATACTGAATAAAATAAATGTAGCACATAAAATGCATGCCAATTCCATAGAAGAGATACGAAGCCATTGTATGTTCGGGGTCAATGACAAAGTGACATCGATATGACAACTGATAATGCTACACAGTAAAATGATGCAAATAAAGTTGGTGATAAAAACAAATCACATATGACGGGACATACTTTTATAGGTTATCAAAAAGCGTTCTCATTTCAATGAAAAGGGAGGTAATTTTAAAATAACGAAATTTGGAGTGTTTTAGTTGAGAATAACAATCGTATGTGAACAAATTTCAGCGGTTTTTAAACAATGACAGAATGGGCAATTCTTGTCAATGCCAAATATTACATTTATTCAAAGCAATACATTTGTATAATTTAAATAAGTTGTTTTTAATATATGGGAGGTACTTCCGATACTTCGCTTAAAAAATAATAAAATATTTTTTTTGAAAATCACATCCTTACCTAGCATTTCTAATATCTTCAAACAATTATATCAATGTTCAAATGTTTAATCTATGTCCCTAAAAAGTTATGCTAAACTTTTTTTTTTCCAGTATATAAAGTTATAGATAAATATGTATATCAATCTCAGTCAAACATCAAGTAATCCATAAGAGACAATAAAATCATAGCTCTAAAAGTAAATTTAATTTAGGTTTAAAATTGTCATTTTGAATATAGAAAATGTAAAAACATTGTTTGTGTTTTAAAAAATATTTATTGTGTTTTAAACAAATAATACTATTTAACAATAATAATATAATAATTTCTTCGGCATCACTGGAGATTGGGCAGTCCTTCCATATCGGCTGTTCTGACTGAGTGAGTTAAATGCAGACAGAAGCTAACACAAAAATAGAATGTGCCCATCCATGACGCTATGGGGCAGGGCCATCAGAAGCGTACTAACATAAAAAAAATATTTTAGCCGGAACATAAGTAGGACAGTAGGTAACTCACATATATTAAAATCAATACAAAAAGATGGCAAAAGTTCAATATAAAAACAGAAAAACATGTAGGGCTTTAAGGTATATCTCTCCCGGTTCTGGCAGCCCAGTACGTGTATGTATGATTACAGGCAGGACATTTAAATGCTTTCAAATTCCAGAGGATATCTGCGTTTTAAAATGTTTACAATTTATAATAATTTTGTATTCATTTGATGGTGATTTCCAAAATACTGGGACCGTATATGTAATGAAGGTAGCTTTACCTTATTTAAAAGTAGTTCGTATGAGCTTAAGTAGTCACCATATACAAACCTTACAGTGACACACACATTTACAGTTCTCCTCTGTGCTTTCCTCTTTGACTGTGGGATGACCGGACAGAGTGTGGACCCTGTGATGACGTCTGCTTAAATTATCTAGCGTTTGATGTTTGTCTTAAATCTTGTCGTGTCGTATTCTTGGTTTGTTCTCTTGTCAATCTGGCTCCTGCAAAGACAATGCGTACTTGTATTATGGCTTTCTAGGCATTTGTTTCTTTATATTCATATATACATGATCATCTGTCTGTTATGCTTATATTGCCTATTAAGGCTTTATAAGGAAAGGAACTTAATAAGCATTACGCTTCCGTTCCAATACTTTATTTGTTGTTATTGTATATATGCTTAACTTGTAAATACAATGAATAAAATATGTTTAAACTAAGGCTACCTTGTTTGTTAGAGAATATAACCTGGAGGGCTTTCTTTATTTACACTGTCCCGTTTTATTGGGATGACAATAGAGTTTGAGAGAGAGAGGATTTGGTGTACCCTACAACCCGGTTTAAAGCCCCAGCTGGCTTTTGGTCACTGGCCGTTTCAAGGCGGTACCCATATGGTCAACCCGTTTGTGTTTGTGATGTCACATGCATTGCATCTTATCACAATTGTAATTGTTGTTGATGCGTGTCTTTGGTGATTGTGTTATATGTTCTGTGAAATCTAGTGGGGGTAATTCTAACGATTATTGTCCCTCCGTCCATTTCCTTTCCGACATTTGTACCTACTTTTAGAGCTCTTTCTGGGATGTTCTTAATTTTGAATGTGTTTTTCTTAGTACAGAAGTGCCATGAAAGTGGCACAATTAGCATTTGACAGAATAAAATATGAAATAGCGTGAGACGACTTACATAAGTGTTTTTACAGACCATCTCAAAATATTCAACAGTTCACCTGCTTGTTAACAGTTCTTACGAATCTCGTAAAAGTATTTATTTAAGAAATAATAAATGAGTACCTGTGTTTTATTGGTGAATAAAATACAGTTAGGAGTTCGGATGCTTAGTAATTACATCACGAGTGCGTTAGCACGAGAGATTTAATTACTCGCATCCGAACGACTAACTGTATTTTATTCAACGATAAAATACAGGTACGCATTTATTATTTCGATTCTAACACAACAATAACCCCATTGTTTACGCTATTGTTGGGGCACTATATATTATCTCGGAGGTCAAGGTAATCAGGCTGCGATGTTAACAGGCTGTTCCATTGGGCGCCCCCGTATGCAAAGCTCTGCGTTTCAATACACTACTAGTCACGTGACAAACAATTAAGTCATTGCTTACGTCATATAGCTTGCGCTGTATGACGTCAAACGTTCTAAACTTGTTCAAGATGCTTATTAATGTTATATGTACTGATGCATATGATGGGTTTATACCGGGGGTGTGCACGGTTTGGGAGCATGGCACGTTTGTTGTAATTAACATTTCATTAAAATTACTGTTGAGTTTGTCTTCGTGACGTATATTTACCAAATGACGTCATGTAACGCGGCGCTTCAACGGTATGTTGGTTATGCAAACTAAAGGCATAGCCATAGGGGAGATCTTCTAAGAACAAAGTCAAAGGAGGGTAGGTGCATGAACTTTCGTCCCTCTGATTTTGTGGCCGTACCATAGATTGGTATTTCTAATTATTTAGTTGTTATATATAGCTTTACAACAACATTTAAGTATGTCGTTCGCTATTTCTCTGGATATTGACTTTAGTGTTCAAGATTTCTGTTTGATGACATGTACTTTTATTTACACTGTCTTGTCAATTAGGGCGCGACGTCTGGAAAATAGCGAGTTTCTGTACACATAACTGACCGTTCTGAGTTCCGAGTTTCCACCGCTCTATACACACGCCTACTAAACAGTGTCTCCAGCTCAAAAAAGAGCAATCGTAAAATGAGACAAAGCAACATCCGAGCTAGAGACATCGTCAAGAAATGGCTGTCAAAATGTGAGTATGACCCATGTTTTAGCTATTTTTTTATTGTTTTAAGACATGAACTGACAAATCGGAGAATGTCATGCTCCGAGTATAAGCCAGGACCGTCCGTAAAATCCACGATTTGTTCCATATAATGGCTTACCTTTGTTGTAGAACTTTTCTCCCGTGACCGGTAAGCTTGTTTACATGGCAAATTTCGACATTCGTGTGTAGTTTAGTCCGAGTTCTACATATTAAACATATTGTAGCATCATATATTGGTCCAATATGATGATAGAAACAAATGAGCACCACAAATACAGAGGAAAAGGCATTACTCGGAGAGTTATGCTGATTTTTTTATAAGAGCTGGAGACAACATACGAGAGATGGAGACAAAACAGGGAGCTAGAGTCGATGCAATACTATTGCATACCATAATAAAACTGTATTAAACCAATTTTAATCATAGTGCTGAAAGCACTGATGTTCAGCACTGATGGACTAGGGGCTTTGGAAATTGAATAGTTATGTTGAGTGTACATGTTGTAAGTGCATTTATGAACATTGTATGCACTGACCTTGCGAATGCATTTGGATGGTTCTACAGTCTGCCCACGGTGTTTTCTTTCCCGCCAAATGGATTAGTACTGACCATTGAATAATAATAGGTAGCAGAAAAATCATTATAGCGAACAATTGTTATCAATAACGGTGCATTGTTTTTCTTATTTTACTATTGGACTGTCTGTAAGTATCAATTTAGTTCTGCGTTGACAAAACTGGCGGAAAGCGTCTTCTTGAGTTCGATGCACCGGATAGAAATATGGGTCGTGTGAGTTATCCTTTTAGGAAAATTACATCTAATTTTATTATTGTTTACATATTTTTTTTATTGTGCTATGTATTCCATCATTTATTAATTCGGAGCAACATTATTCATATCTGTACAAAGTCGGATTCGAAAAAAATTTCTCCACTCGATTAATAGTGATCGCGGGTCATCACCAACGCCAATCTCTACCCAGAGTTGTCGTTCCTTGCATGTACATACAATCAGTAATGCCTCTGGGAGAGATTGCACCAACGCGTGATCAGTTCAATCTATTGCGTCTGAATGCCGCTTCTACAGCGTAGTAATACAATTTGTAAATTCTGCAATTATAACATTTTGACGAAGACTTTCTTTAAGATTGTCTCCATTTGGTGACGGATGTTCCATTTTCCCGCTGATATCGCAAATGTTTACCTCTATTCTTTTTTGCTGAAAAATAACTACTTTTGCTCGGAAGCATTGGTCCTTTCGATATTAATGTGCAAATGAGCTACTTTATCCCAGGTTTGCAAAGCTGGATGTACGGGGTCCAAACGGGGTTTATAATATTTCAAGATAAAATATATCATCTCGTTTCTGGTCTTAGTAGAAAAAAAGTATAGGCCAAACATCACATTCTTCAATTTTCTTTCCATTTCCCACAGCTTATTTACGATTTAGATGGTATTTGTCTGATCCGGAGAACTATTTCTTCTCTACACATGGCCTGGGCCCATTGGAATATGCATACAGTGAGTAGGATGTGTTTACTTCTTTTGTGCGAATGAACACCCAATCAAAATGACAGCTGACGCTCTGTCTGTTAGCGTAGTGATACATTACGTCCGTGACGATCTGTTGCGGCTTCTAGCGTGCTCGAATTTTGTCGCCTACTAAAGACTAGGGATACTGTCAACCTTAATAGCTCAGTGTTGTATCAATTGAATTTTGTAAAAAAAATCACATCACATGTGCTAGTTATTTTCTTCCTTTGTCAGTACTGTTTGATGTTTCATTCTTCATAAAATAGATATCTATTTAACCAACGGCCATATTAGAAGGCAGTGTGTTTTCTTAACTAGGGGCATACTTTGTGCCGGAGCGTAAGTCCTAACCAAATTCAATTCTTTGAACGAACTTGAAAGGGGCCCACCCAAGGAACATTCCTGTGAAGTTTGGTTGACATTGGCCAAGCGGTTTAGGAGATGTTGTTTGAAGCAACAAGTTAACGACGGACAACGGGCGATCGCAAAAGCTCAGGTGAGCTAGAAATCCTAAATATTTAATACATTTTACCTGTTACTTCAAAGTATATACGGTACATCAACATCAAATGTTTGTTCTATTTATGGATACATGTTTACAGTTTCACGATAATACGGATTCAGTTTAAACGAAAATCAATATAGAACATCTGCGTAAGTTGGAAATATTTGGTATAAATTTAAATAAATACATCATTCAACTCATTTATTGTTTAGTGAACATATATACCGGGTGTATCGCTTTGTAGAAACCTACGATTAATTCGAATGTCACGATATCATCAGTCTCTTTCGATGATAACCACCACTCCAAATACGTAAGTTTTAAGTGATACTTCTAAATGCATCGACTCTAGCTCCCCGTTTTGTCTCCAGCTCCCGTATGTTGTCTCTAGCTCTTATAAAAAAATCAGCACAACTCTCCGAGTAATGCCTTTTCCTGTGCATTTGTGGTGCTCATTTGTTTCTATCATCTTATTGGACCAATATATGATGCTACAATATGTTTAATGTGTAGAACTCGGACTAAACTACACACGAATGTCGAAATTTGCCATGTAAACAAGCTTACCGGTCACGGGAGAAAAGTTCTACAACAAAGGTAAGCCATTATATGGAACAATTCGTGGGTTTTACGGACGTTCCTGGCTTATACTCGGAGCATGACATCCTCCGAATTGTCAGCTCATATCTTAAAACAATAAAAACATAGCTAAAACCGTCCTACTCACATTTTGACAGCCATTTCTTGACGATGTCTCTAGCTCGGATGTTGCTTTGTCTCATTTTACGATTGCTCTTGTTTGAGCTGGAGACACTGTTTAGTAGGCGTGCTATAGCTGTCGGTAAGAACACTAGAGATACCAATACTGTTTTAACATTGTTGATAGTAATACTAGTATTATGCTTGAATAAGTAGTAAAAATAACTGCTATGTGTAGACATAGATTTTAATTTATCATTTGTTCAACACGGATGAAATATACGCGGGGAATTAATGGAACAGCTGTATTTTATCGTAGAATAACATACAGCTGTCTCTCTTCTTTGTGTATATGAAAAACTGCGGAGGTCGTGTTAGAAGTTATGATAAGCAATGAAATACTGTATTTTGTCAGTGAAATAAAAGTGTTATTCCACACTGTGGAATATAGAGTTTTATTCCTCAGTAGCTGCCGCAAGATATTCCAGGCAACTGTTACATCCACTGTTTATTTAATTACTTTCTTTCTATGACGCTAACGGTTTCAAAAAAAGTGACGTCATATAACGTTTCGTTGCGTCATCGTGAACAGGGCGCGTAGCCAGGTGTGTAAAACGGTTTAGTTACTGAAATTGCTTAAATAATTGTTTGTAAAATCATAAAATAAAAAGAAAATGTGTTGTTTTGTCGTGAATAACATATAGTCACGTGACAAACAATTAAGTCATTGCTTACGTCATAAAGCTTGCGCTGTATGACGTCAAACGTTCTAAACTTGTTCAAGATGCTTATTAATGTTATATGTACTGATGCACCTCGAAGTTAGAAAACTTTTATATTTTCACTCATGCTTCGCATTCGTGAAAATATAAAGTTTTCTCACTTCTCGATGAAATAAAATATGTTATTCACTCCAAAACAACAAATATCCTCTATTTATCATTAGCAGCACTACATTCTCCCGCGATAGTAGTTCTACCAACCATTATAGGGTATTCATCAACAGCGTCGTTATCTTCTCCGGATAAGCAGTTCTTATCAACCTGGCGAAGGTCTCATTGTTGTCTTGATCGGCCTTTAAGCAATCAAACGCGCCATCAGCCTTCACTTGCTCGTCTCAGTGTAGCCTTTGCATGTGTTTTATTCTTTCACTTCATTCGCCAGGCGATGTTTATGAGAGTGTGTGTTGTCCGTCGTCCGTCTGTAGTCCGTTAGCATTTTTGTACGCGATAACGTTTGCAAATTGACCCCGATTTTCACCAAATTTGATACAAAGTTTTTTTTTTAATAACATCATGACGAGTTTAACAACAGTATTTACCCCCTGAAAACACACATACATACAAACAAAGCAGGCACGCGCGCGCGCACGCACACACGCACGCACACACACACACACACACACGAATTTTGCACAAATTGTATGAGCTTTGTTTTTACTAATAATCTCGAGCGTAAAAGAAAGCTAATCTACATAACGTTCACTTAAGTTCTAAAACAACTATTCCGAAATGTAGATTTACGATAATTATTGTTTGATCGGAGCTGGACTCGAATTCTTGGCGTCGCGAATATGTAAATATGAATTGAAACTTGCGAGAAAAAAAAGGCGACTCGAAGATTACCTAATCTACAATATTTGATTATTTCATTTCAAACTGACATAAAACGTCGATTCCTTTATTGTTGTTGGAGGCATTTTCGCCGGTAGAGCATCTTTAGACTTTCTTTGGCCTCATGTGTTGTTGTTTTATATCATACTGCATTTGATCAACAATGTGTCTTATTTTAAAGATAAATCCAAGTCCAGTGTGCTAAACTTTAAACTTCAGCATGCTTCCCCGACAGAACTTTCCATGGGGGCCGCCACATTTGATTACATGCAGATTTACCTGTTTTTGAGTGGAGGTTAATCTCAAAACTTCATGTTTGAAAAATACATTTTTTAAATAAATGCTCTCATTTTAATAAATTTAATTAATTCATTAACAATTCTGAAACTATATTTAGAGGCATTTATCTGGCTTGTTTTGATTTTTGTGACTTTTCACTTCTGGCTCAGGTCACTCCTGGAAAGTGGCGTGGTCAAGCCCATGCTATATTTAGAATACCGCAACCTGAACATATGTTTCTTCGATTTAAGGTCTCGTCTTAATATGTAGCAAAGGGTGGGGTTTTCCTACGCATCCATCCGTCCCGTCCTTTAATTGTTTCCTCGTTAGCACTCTATCAGCTTTCATCTAATAATTACCAACATTGGCCATATTGTTGATATCAAAATAAGCTCCGACAATCTGAAAGCCAGGTCTAGAATGATTGCTACTGACGTCTTTAAAAGCAATATATACAGGAAGTTGTACCTGTGAAATCCGACAATTACTCATTCAGACTAAGCAATACACTGGAAGTCCCCAGAGTTAAAACTACTATATATGGTAAGAGTCGTTTACCTTTGAGGCTACACAGGTCTGGAACAGTTTACCTAACGAATTAAGATGCTCCACAGACTTTAAGGAGTTCAAACGACTGATCCAAGCCTGGTGTGGCTCCAAATGCAAATGTGCTATGTGTGTATAATGTAACATGTATGATTCTGTCTTGTGTTTTTGCTTTATGTGCCCAATTTTATTTTATTTTATTTAATGCTTGCATTTAATGTAACAAGTATGATTCTGTTTTAGATTTTTATGTTATGTGCTATGATGTGCTTTCCTTTTTATTTGGTGATTACAACGGCCCGTGTTTATATTTTAGGTGTCTTTGCCTGTGCTTGTAAATACTTATAATTGTCTATGTTGTTTCCTCATATAGTTTAACGCTTATGCCTTTTTCGCAAATTGTATACAATCCTCTTTTCTGGTACTGAGTGGTGAAGACGGTCGTTGAACTGGCTGATCCTGCAGAGACTAGAATAGATAGGCAATTAACGTGGTATTTCTGGGGGATAATTTGTTAACCTTTCACATGTAATACTTCTCAAATGTATATATTTTATGACTGACAACAACCTAGAATATTGTCCTGTTGTGTTTCCTATTATTTTAGCCGCTTAGAAGTAATGCCTTATGTGTCTTAATTATTTTAGCTCTGCTGTTACAGCTCCCGCTTATTTATACAGTTTGTACATATATATATGTTCCATGAAAGATTTTATCCACCCTAAGACGCTCAAATCTGTTTGGCTCTCTTCGTTTTCGGAGTAAAACCGATTTAGGAAACTTACATGTGCTTAATTACAGAATTTCAATCAATATCCATATGCCCTGTGTCACTTCCTACCCGACTCCTTACGGTGATACACATCCAGGACAGCCATCTCAAAACTAGTTAACATCCCTAATAGAACCTCAACTCTCAAATCAGGGTGGAATTGGGGTAACCATTTCATGTGGGCAAATGTAGCTTGTATGTTCACTTGCTCACATGAATATGAAATGAGAATATATGTATATCCATATATTTGCAATTTATTTAAACTTATACTTTAATGTTTACATGTGATAATCTATGTACATGTATGGAAAATAATGTTTTATTAACTGTCAAGTACTATGTGCTCTCAATTCAGGCTGAAATTGGGGTAACCAGTTTATGTGAGCAAATGTAGCTTGTATGTTCACTTGCCCACATGAATGCAGCTTTTTTCATGTTCCGCACACTTCTCGAGTTTTAGACATTACATTTATTAACTGTTGAGTACTATATTATGTTTTGTTATTTAATACCATGTGCTGTTTAAAACAAACCCTGCTTATATCTATATTATATTGTATAGTTAACTACATGTAGTCGCATGTATCTGTTTTATTAACATGCCTATAACTATTGTTTTTATGGTTGCTTAATTTGCATATGTTTTATAAGCTACTCAGATACTTTCAAATTGTCTTAATGTATATCTTAAATGTATACCTAAATGCCATTTTAAATCCAATAGGCCTTTTGTTGCTTGCTAAATGGATACTATGTTTTGTCGGGAAAAAAGCTTAAAGTTTTGTACATAACCGACGTGAAATAAATATTATCTTATTATATCTTATCAGCTAGATTAAATAAGTAACAGCCGAGTTATGGTCTTTCATTTCGTGAAAATTCTATATTTTTGCTTTATTTTCACCTTTTTAGAATATTAATATCATTCAAAGCTCGTACAATTTTAAATTTTGCTATATCGGACTGTATATGTTAATGCCAAGCTGACCAAATCATATCTATTATATAAAAAGATTCAAAGTAAGGGACCGACCATTTTGATTTCTGGTAGGGGAATGGGGTGGGGTGGTGGTGGTGGGGGTGGGGGGTTGGGGGAGGGGGGTTGAGGGGCTGGAATTTTACTTTCAGCCGGAATATTTATTTTGCATTTCTTTAAAGCCGGGATTTTTTATTTCACCTAGTACACTGGTCAGATTGTTTTTTTTCGTCAACTTGAACGCCAGAATATTTTTTAAGCTTTACTATTCGTAGAATAAGAAGAGCTTTGTAGATCGGCGTCGACGTTGGTTTTCAGTTGTTTGTCAAGTCAAATTATTTCAGCAACCACAGGTCAGTGAAAGTTGAAATATGTCATCAATACCATCAAGGACAATGGTAAACACGTGTTTCATAAGTCTGTATTGCATTTAAGCAAAAGTATGGCCATTTTCTTACTTTGAATTTCTGGCTAAAGTTCTTTTTCGACAAGTCCTTTAATTTAACAACTGCCAGTCGTACATCAAGAAAATTTCAGTAAAGCTTGGAATATCAAGGGCACTAGTAGACACATGTTCCATATTAACTCTGTATTGCATTTAAGCAAAGTTATGCCCCTTTCTCGACTTCAAAATTCTGGTAAAAGTTTTTAGGCAAGTCCATGTATTTCAATAGGTGATTGTAAAGTAGCAATACAACTTTAGTAAAGCGTGAATACTAATAGACACAAGTTCCATAACTCTGTATTGAATTTTAGCAAAAGTATGGCCCTTTTTCTGGATAAATATTTTCTGTATTGTGTTTTGGAAAACTTACATAGCCCCTTTCCGACTTAGAATTTATTTTATTTCATTTGTTGGCAAGTTCATTTATTTCAATACCCACTAGCCATATATCTCTGAAACTTGACAAATGTCATCAGAACCATCAACGACACTTTCATAACTTTTCATTTCATTTTAGCCAGATGATAATTTCTTTTCAATTTAGAGTTTCAGGTTAAAGTTTTTTAAGCAGCTTCATATGTTTCAATGAAACTCACTGCATACATCAAATAACAATGGCAAGCCTGTAAATTTCATTAGCCCCATAAACACCACACCTTCCCCACTCCTACACCACCACCACACCATCACCCCATCTAAATAAATAAATATTTGGTCTATTATTTTCGGTTTCTCTTTATTAACCATGCCTGCATCCTGTTCTCTTCAAAATCCCCCTCTCTCCCCCACCCCTCCACCTTAGACTCCCCCAACGGAAATATTGTATTATTTCTGTTTTTCCTATTCAGTAACACTTCATTTCCCCACTCCACCCTCTTCAATTTCATATTCTTTCTGGGGTATTGAATGTCTTGCTTTGATATTTGATATATATGTTTACCGACCACCCCCTTCCCGTCCGCACCCCCTACACATTCACCTCACCACCACATATCCTCCACAATTAAGACTCGACCCTGTGAATGAACTGACACCATGGTTGGTGAGACAGAAGTGTCAGTGACCTTGTTTAAAATTGACTTCGAATAGTGGAGCATGCTGTCCTTTCGACAACTCTTGTTCAATATGGATCTTTCCCTATTTGGTGGATGAAACTCGTTGTGCTGGTTTTGGCTGTCCTTGTCTGCTTTTCATGTGAGCCCCCTTTTGCTCTCCTAAATTAGGTATTGATTGAATGTTTTGTTTGGTGGTTTTGGGGATTGTCTTGTACCGGGCAATGTGTACCATGTTCCATACCATTCTTATTAACGCTGGCATATAGCGCATAGCTTTGTCTGTAACCTGGCATTGCATGTGGCTGAAGCTGCTTCTTCAGTCCACTTACTTGTTGATGATAAGCACTGAATACCCCATTCATTACTACCATGACCACTGAATACCCCACGTATATTACTACCATGAGCCATGCATACTATATTTATTTCTACCATGGCCACTGATACCACATTTATTAATAATATACCTTATGTCAAATACCCATCTTAAATTGCCATAGATTGTTATTTCCCCATTTTTGTAATATCTCATATCGCTTGTAATGACTCCATGGAGTTACGTCACTGAATGGTAGTCGTTTTTGTAATGTCACCCAGTATAATTTGTACTGTCTTATGATTGTTAAGTCAAAGCAAGTTTATATGTATTGGGATGTCCTATGTTGAACAGTGCATGTATGCGCAAATGAAAATCAGTGAACACTTACTAAAATGGCGGACACAGTTTGCACAACTTTCTGAAGATTATATGAAAAGTTTACTCATGAGTGCACCGCTTAAGATTCCGAAAGTATACAAAGAACCATCCCCAAAATGTAATTTCTAGGTGCTGAGATTAGTGATTTTGAACAGAAAGAAGTAACACAGTTTTCTCATGTTTTATTTCAACGGATATTTAGCAATTTTAACCGAATATCTTTTTCAAACATATTTGTCAGTATAATAAAATAAATTGCCTCAGAAGGTTGACAAATATTCACTGTCACCCTCACAGGATTGCAATATTTACATACTACCATGACCAATGTATATCACATTTAGGCATTTTTTTATTATTATTATACGTTTTACGAACCATCAAGACAGAGAATTAAGACAGATAATTGCTGTATGAGGAGGGGGGCGGGTGGGGGGTGGGGGGGGGGGGGGGGGAGGGGGGGGGAATAATTAAAAATCTAGTAAAATATAGTTTAATTATTTTGTTGGAAAGGGAGAGAATGAAATGTTCTATTAAAATCTGGAAGGAGGTAAAATATATATATAACTGAACCAAACAAGACAATACCTTTAATGTATAAACTTATATATGCCGACTGGTACCGTTGGAGACAGGTGCATTGAATGATTTTTTTGTTAATTTACGTAGTTATTGACAAGATATTTGTCTCGTTCAGGATGAAATTTGTTTTGTTTTATTGATTGTTATTACTGAGATGTTAAAGGTATTGTCTAAGTCAGAGACAGGATATTTTTTTCCAACAATTCAAGGGCCGGAATATTTATCAGGAAAATCCAGGCACACCCCTAACATCGCTTATTTTTGCACCTCGAACAAAATCCCAGGAATTTCATTGGTTTAGAACTGTCACATGGTGACCCTCTATTATTCTATAGTGGGTCAGTAGATTGCATAGAGGGTCACTAAAAAAATATGGACTACAGTTAAATAGTTCTTTAAATCGTTAGTAACAAACATAATAAGTAATTTTAATAATGTTTTTAAACTGTACTGGTCGTGACGTCAAATTGCGCGAACGTCTCAATGACGTTGACGCTCCATTATAATGGATTAAATATCGGCGTTTGCCTTAAATCAGATGCAATAAATCAGTTATTGGGTTTGTTACTGACCCCCTACAGAAATATGTGGGGTCAGTCAGATGTATATAGGACTCGGCTATCGCCTCGTCCCCTATAAATCTCACTGACCCAACATATTTCTGTAGGGGGTCAGTAACAAACCCAATAACTAATATTGTCCCAACTTAGACGAGGACTTTTCTTTAACAACATCTCATGGGATATATGTTTCTCAACGTATTCGTTTTTCAAGAGCATGTAGTCGGGTTGAGGACTTAAAAGTTGGTATAAAAGCCGAACAAGAAATATAGCCTTCACAGAACACATTCAACCAAATACACGCCGCATTAGACGAAACAACAAGTGCATTGTCTATAAGAAGCAAGGCATGTTACATGACAAACACAAACATGATGACAATATGGATACCGTCTTGGAATATGCAATGTAGTATTCAGCTATTTAATCAGGACTACCGTTACTATTACCTTCTAAAAATGTGTGTAAACTGTGGTTCTCTTGTTGCTCTGGCTTCTGCCAAGTCACAGAGTACTTGCTTTGTGGCTTTCTATGCTTTTTTTATTCATATATACATGATCATGTATGTGTTATACTTATATTGCCTAATAATGCTGCATTGTTTGAATATTACCTGGTGGGGATATCTTTATTTTTACTGTCCCGTTTTATTGGAATGACAATAGGTTAAGAGCGATGTTTGGTGCACCCTAGAACCTGGTTTAAACGGCAGCGGCCATTTTTGTCACTGACCGTTCCAAGACGGTAACCCTATTGTCAACCCTTTTATGTTTGTGATGTCATGTCTTGCCTTTTAGTCTTCTTTATCATGGTTGTTTGTTTCTATGCATGCTTTTGGTTGACTGTGGTCCTTGAACGCTGCATTTCCTGTTCGACCTTTATGTCTGTCTACTTTGTATTATCGTAACACTGGTGTATTTTAAAACATAAAAGTAGTATGATAACTCTTCTGTGGCAGGAACAATGACAACCTGACCTGTATGGTAACGTGGTTTACAAACTGAGTATGATCCGTGACCATTACTATGAAAAATACGCACTGCATGTTTTTTTGTTTACCAATTTACAAATCGTCACTACACTTTCCTCTTTGATTTTGCGATGACGCGACAGTTTGTGGATCCTATGATGACTTTTATCTAACGTCTGAAAGGGATGTAACGTTTAATGTGTGTCTCCAGTATTGTCTTGTCGTGCTCTACACGATATGGTCTGTTGTTGAAATTCACTGAGTACTTACGCTGCGGCTTTCTAGACTTTTGTGTTCATATTCATATATACATGATCATCTCTGTGTTATACTTATTTTGCCTATTAATGCTGCATAGATATTAAGCGGATAACGCCTGGCGTATTTGTCTTTTCTTATTTATACTGTTACATTTAAGTGGGATGCCAATAGCGAAAGTAAGGTTTATTACACCATAGAAACTAAGAAACTAGTTTAAACCACAGAGGCAGTATTGCCACTTAACGTTTCAACGCCTTTGAACGGTCATTGGCAAAGAGGTCGCTGGGGATTTAAACCAGGTTGTAGGGTGCACCAAACCTCACTCTTACACTACTGTCATCATCCTTGCAATTGTGTTTTTGTTTTAATACGTGTTTGCTTGTTGACTGCGTTCTGTGAATGCTACATTTTCTATTGGACTATTGTATCTATTGGACTATTGTATCTATTGGACTATTGTATCTATTGGACTATTGTATTTATTGGACTATTGTATCTATGGTGTTAACCCTTAACCCGCTAAGCACGACTATAATAGCCTTTGAATCCATTGCAAACCCAGATCAGAGTTTACAGTGTCTGGCCTCTGATCAGTCATTTCCCCCAAAACACTCCTTTGTCACATAAATTTAATGTCCTTAATTCAAAGGAAGAACAGTCCATTATATATATGCAGCGGGTCATGGTTGCATGTAAATGCATCTTTTTATTATTAAACAACGTTTGCATGACAATGTCTTTGACAATCTGAATACACGGTTAACCGACAGATCTACAGATAGATTTTATATATTATGTGAAACTTCGAGATTTTAATTATTTAGAAACAGTAATTATTATCAAAACATTTAGAGCATCTTTATCTTAGTCTAGGGTTACGGTGAGGCAATAGACAATGACAGAAAAATGTAGCCTATATATCAAGGATTTGGAATAATCGTTAAATTTCAACCCCTATTGCAAAAGATGTACAATAATGGTTGAAATGCTTATAGTGGTATTTTTGGCAATAGGAATAGTTTCACAGATTGCTATACAGTTGATGTGCGGCGAGGAAAACATAGACCCAATCGACTCTATTCGAAGCAACATTTACCGACAACAGAGTACATACAAAACAACTGAAAAGGGGATCCATTGGAAGCAACAAACACAAATACGAGAAAAAAGTAGCAGACTCGGTTCTACATTAATCATCAAGACACCCCAAATCCTCAATACCTGACAGAAACCGACAGGAGAAATATTATATTATATTGAAACTACACTTGATAGAATTTAAAAACACACTAGCATTACGTGACTGCAATCAATAAATATATATAGAGAGACACACGCGATCTTATATACGTGGGATTATATACATGTATGAATGAAGTTGTGAAAACGGCATACAAGCGACAATGTGATAAATGTAAAAAAACACATCATAAATCAGACAAAACGCAATGTAACGTACGACCACACCATTAATCATTAATGATGAGAATTTATCTTATTAATGTGTTGGCGCTACTTTCGCCATAACTTCTACGTTACTATTTGAGTATGTATTTTGTTACTTAAAAGTTAAATTTATGTTTTTTCTGAATTACTTTTTTTTTCATTAAGCCAATTTCATTTAGTCAAAACATATATGCATACCTCTGCTATGATTTGACTCATGGAAAAGCAATTTACTGAATAAGTAAATTAATTTTTTAAGAATTTTGTTTAAAAAGATACGTTGCGTCATTAAAACTAGTTTTAAGGCAGATTTGGAGATTTTATTTCACATTTGTACTGAATGAACTTAGCTTTACTTTAAATAAACAACTGAGAATCATTTTAGTTGTTAAGTAGCTTAAATATACTTAAATATGTTGCTAAACCATGCATCGACTACAATTTAATATGTATTTCATGTGATAAAGTTATTGAAATGATTCTACAATTCTAAAAAGGAACATCAAAAATTTAAAAAAAGCCGTGTTTTTTTCCAAATGTGTTTAACTAAATATGCAACAATCGTTATACAACATGCAAAAGCACCATATCGCCGGGAGTACGTTAATCAAAATTCCGTGTTTTCCCTCATATCTGTGGTTTCCGAGCTAAATAGCTGAACGTGTAATAGCAAACACACGGGAAAAAATAGCAAGAGGTCCATGGACATTAACATTTCTACTGTGCGAACATAAATTAATTTGATAACTCTTCTTTGTTACGTATTAGGACTAAACATTTGATGACGATGATGATGATGAAGACGACGACGATGACGACGATGACGATTGATCTAGAAATAACAACCTGTTTTTTTTTTAAATTGAAATAATTTTAATTTGACAAAATCACCCATTCACAATAGGTCTACCGCCTTGGAACGGTCAGTGGCAAAAAAGGCCTCTGTGGGTTTAAACCAGGTTCTAGGGGTCACTAAACCTCACTATTACACTATTGTCATCCCAATAAACAATACAGTGTAAATAAAGAAATGAGATATCCTCTAATAAATTATTCAGCATTAATAGGCAATATAAATATAACACAAAGATAATCATGTATATATGAATATAAAAATCAAAAGCCTAAATAGCCATAAATCATGTACTCGTTGACTTCGAAGAAACCAGAGAAACAAGAGAATACACCATTAAGGGCAAGACAAGACGAGTTTGGAGACAACATGAAACGTTACCGTCCTCTCAGGATTTAGGTAAACGTCATCATAGAGTCACAATCTGTTCGGTCATCGCACAATTAAAGAGGAAAGCAAAGTGGCAAACTGTAAATGGGTCAAGCACTAAACAAGCAAAATGATGGGGTCATAACCTCTTTTGATAAACGTTTTAACAAGTTTAATAATGAATGTATGAAAGTGTTCATGACCAAGCTCTTACGAAGTTTGTAAATCACGTCACCATAGCAGTCAGGCTGTGATACTCCTTGTCGCAGAAAAGTGCTCGAATTACTTTTATATTTTAAAAGCGGATCATGGTTACGATAATACAATGTTGCAAAGGGTTTTCGAAGTTTATGGTAATGGTAAAACGGCTACGAATATTAAAGTCCTCGACTCGCGTACAAGCTCTAGAAAAACGAATAAGTTGAGAAACATATACCCTATAAGATGTTGCTCTGGGAACGTCCCCGTCGAAGTAGGGATAACGAACGATATCGACATTAAAATCATCTTGTCATAAAGTGTGCTTATTGTTCCTCCATTTCAAATGAGACATTTAAATTGAGAAAAGGAACCTCAGTAGCAGAAGTATTGACTTTGTTAAAATGAAGTTCGTTAGGGTATATATTATTTACCACAGAAAAAACAGCTTATTTTTTAATATCTCATATCAATACCGAGAGGTGTCATTCAAGGCTTCGATGACATATGCCATACGTTGGACAGACCACAGTCAAGAACAACACGCACAGAAACAAGCAACACATACAAGAATAAATAAAAGGAAAGGTATATGATATCAGAAAGATAAAAGTGTTGACAATAGGGCTACTGCCTTGGAACGGTCAGGCAAAACAGAGCTGGGCGTTTAAATCAGGTTCTAGGGTGCACCAAACCTCATTTTAACATATCGGCATCCCAACATCCCAACTAAACTGCACAGTGTAACACCCTAACTAAACTATAATGTATAAATAAAGAAATACAAACAAACTAGAGATCATCTACAGACAATATAAGTACAATATAAGTACAACACACAAATGATCATGTATCTATGAGTAGGTAGAAGCCGTTGTAGCGTTAATGGAATGATAATACAAGATTCAGGACAAACCTTAGGGTTGATAAAGATGCCATCATATGGTTCACACTCTGCCCGATCATCGCACAATCAAAATGAAAAACAAAATGACAACCTGTAAATAGGTCTACCACTGAAGACGCAGTGCATTTCAAAATAACAGAGTCGTATAACCTCTTTTGATAAACTGTTTAATCAGTTTATTACAGCTTGTATGAAAGTGATCATTCCCAAGGATCTTTCGAAGTTTGTAAACCACGTCACCATAGAAATCAGGTTGTTACAGTCCTTGTCTACGATATTAACATCTTTCAACGGTTTATACGAAGTTTATGGTAACGGTAGCCTTGATGGAGTAGCTTCTTAGTTATACAAATATTACGAATATTTAAAGTCCCCAACTAGATTACAAGCCCTGAAAAAAAAAGAATCGGTTGGGGGGAAGAAATACACTATAATATTTGCATAGAGAACATCCCCGTCTAAGAGAGAATAATAAAAAATATCAAATTTAAAATGATCTCTCTTACCATAGATGTTGCTTATCATTTCTCCGTTTTAAATCGAGAGCTGTAAATCGGGAAACAGTAGCTTGAGTTGGTGAGGAGTTGAGGTTACTTAGCTTTTATCAACTATAGCAGAAGAAAAAGGTTGTCAATGTTCAATATATAATTCAGATACCGAAAGGTGTTATTAAAGACCTCGATGGCATCTGCCTTAGTACATCGTGAACGACTCAGCATCAAATATAGCATTTCATAGCATTACAAAACCAAATCTGTAACCAGAGGAGATTAATAACACGTTGTCAATGACCAGTAGTTCCATACCTGACGATAATAGTATCTAATAGGAACAAAAGTGTTTGACAAACTTCTTGGCAATCTAAAAAAACAACACAAACATGAGAATAACGTAGCAGACTCGGTTTTAATGAGTCTGTTCCTGAGATGTAATACAAGATGCAACACCTATCACGCCCGCCAGCACCGGCTTAAGCGACATTCTACTTTAAAGCCGCAACGATTGGGCTTGATGAACGCAAAGGACCAGTACGTAATAACCCTACTGGTTTATAGTCAGGGCGAAGCATTTGTAACGAAATTCTTGGATTCCCGATTTCAAATATCTAGGTCTTAGAGAAATTAAAGAGGGTTTAGCTAAATAATAAAAGTTATAACGGGTATCTATGCTTTTAAGAATTCACTTTTGTTTCAAGTAGAAAGGGTGTTTGGATCCGCATGTTCTCCATGCCACCATTTTAAACAAAATCTTAAATGGATTGGGCGATCCATACATATCAAGCAATAATTGACCCCTTTAGAAGAAAATAGATGCCGAATACCTTTCGACCATTAACAGCTGAATAGATGTAATGGTGGACGGCACCACTATGCTTTCCTCTTTAATTGTGCGATGACCGGACATGCTATGGACCCTATGATGACGTCTACCTAAAGCCCAAAAGGACAGTGACGTTTGATGTTTGTCTGCAATCTTGTCTTGTAGGCTATTGTTTGTTTTTGTATTTATATATACACGAGCATCTTCGTGTTTTACTTATATTGCCTATTAATGTTGCCTTGTTGGTTAGGGAATAATTCATGGCGGGGATTTCTTTATTTACACTGTCCTGTTTTATTGGAGGTTTGGTGCACCCTAGAACCTGGTTTAAACACCAAGCGGCCTTTTTGCCACTGGCCGTTTCAAGGCGGTAGCCCTATTGTCCAACCTTTTGTGTTTGTGATGTCTTATTTGGCATTTTATTCATATTTAAATATGTGGTTGACTGTCGTCCTTGAATGTTACTTTTCCTGTTCGATTTTTATATCTATATTTGCAAGATAAATTATTGCAACAACTGCACCTCTTAGTATTGTACTTACTTATAGAGGGAAACACCTTAAGCATTGAATGTATTAAATGGTTTCTAAGAGATCCAAGAGGAGTTATTGAAACTTTTGAAACGTATTACAAATCCTTATAAAATTATTTAAGGAATGAAGGTATGAAGAGTCATTTTGCGGAATTTGTATTGCCGGCACAGAATGTACCCGAAGTATCTATTTTTATTATTGACAAAGTTATATAAAGTAATACCATTCTGTGATCATATGTTAGAGATACGAACTAGACTCGTATCAAAAATCCCTAAGAAATACTATGTATACACTTACGGACGATAAGAGGTTCAAATTACTACAAAAGTGTCTAAATCTAGATCACAATAAAAGTTAATGACAACCCTAATGAAATGGGCCAAAATGTCGATGAGAACAAAACCTTCAACATGGTATAAACAAAACATGTGTTCAGGACACCACTGGGTCTATGAATGTCATATAATCCCTGTGTGATGAAAAGATAACATTATTGATTGGATGTAAGGGAGACTTTTTACGGTCTCTACACTGTGACAATAAAAGTGGATATAAACGTGGAACAGGAAATCTAGCATTCAAGGACCACATTCAACCAAAAACACAAACAGAAACAAGCAGCACTTACCATAATAAATAAAAGGCAAGCTAGATGACATCACAAACATGAAAGGGTTGACAAGAGGTATAAACACCACACATACATGCAATAAAATAAAACAAACTCTATCCTAATTCCAATATTATTAAGTCGGTAAAGCCATTTATACCTGATGTGCTCCCTCTTTTTTTTGTTGTTAATTAAATTACGTTGACATTTAAAAAAAAGAAACGTCGCGAGCATTTTTGTGTGTGTATGAAAATTAAGTTTTGTTTTGTGTAATCATCAAGTTAAGTGTCAGTTAAACAAAATCTAATTAATGAAAACTGACCTAAAGAACAATTGAATGTAATGAAGTAATAATTTCAGAAAACAAGTCCGATGTTAACACTGCCTATTAAGCCTATATAAACAATGATGTTCACTGATAGCCTCATCAACATACATATGGTGGGAGGTGTTGCACCTTATATTACCACTCATGAACATACTTAATGAACCCGAGCATGTTTCTTTTCGCTCTTGTGTGTGTTTGTTGCTTCCAATTGATCCCTTTTCAGTATTATTGACATTCACGCCAGCCTTCGTTTAGTGATGTCTGTAAACATTAACCCCGATTACGAATGAGCAGTGCTATTACTTACTGGTCCTTTGGTATCGTTGTGTTTTTTTAAGTGGAATACCACATAAGGCGTTGCTAGGGGACGTTAGAGGTGTTGCACCTAAAATTGTCGCTCATGAGCAGGCTCAATAAAACCGAGTCTGCTACTTTTCTCTCTTCTTTGTATTCGTTGTTGCCAAGGGATCTATCCCCCTTTTCAGTCATTATTTATTATTTTACGACTTACATCTTGCCATGCACTTTAGTAAGAATCTTCTTACGGTTATATGGAAAGTTACTTTTAATTTTTTTTATCATGAGTTTATGCACTTTTCTGCCTAATAAAGGGGTGACCTAATAAATTTTGCTTTATTAGGCAAGTTGTCCAATAAAGCAAATCAATGCGGAATCCCTTGGCGTTTATTGTACATACCGTTATCTGACGTCATGCACGTAACTTTGCCTGACGTCATAAAACAAACAAAAAACAACAACATGGCGTCCTCGATGAGCGTAACATTCTGAGAAATAGGTAATACTAGTAAATCATACAGAAAATGTGGATAATCTACATGATAAATAGAATATTATGTCAGTGCCTTTTACTATCAAGTTCATTAGGCTTGGCACGAAAACGAAGAATGGCTGGCAGAGCCTCGCCATTCTTCGTTTTCTAAGCCTCGCCTAATAAACTTGATAGTAAAAGGCACTGACATAATATTCTATATGTAAATCCACTGGGCTTAGAATTATGAATGGCAGGGTCGGAGAGGATAAATATTTAGGTAATTTACTTGTTTAAAGGACGCTGGGTGTAGCGTGGTAGATTATGTTATATGTAACCCTGTTTTGTTACCATGTTTTACTAGCTTCAGAGTGCATGAACCGAATATACTTTCCGATCACTATGCTATTACATTTTCTTTGAAAAACAATACTGTATTAAACAAATGTCAGCCTGATATACTTCCAACTGAACATTTGGATTCTATTGATGGGGACATGATACATATGAACAGTTTAAAACGTCCGTGAGTGGAAACGATCTTCAGTTAGAACTAGAAGATTTGTCAGACAACTTACGGAATATTGAAACCCATCACGAGCTTGAATCAAATCTTTCTTGTTTTTATAACATGATAGAAAAGGTGTGTGACCCAGTTTGTTAGAACGTTAATAATAATGTTACACATAAACCAAAAATGAAAAATCAGCCATGGTTTGATAATGAATGCAAAGAAAGTAGGAATCAGTTTAATAAGAATTTAAATAATTATAGAAAATCTAACTGTACAGAAAACAGAAAAGCTATGACTCAGTCTAGGTCTCATTATAAAATAAGAAAACAAGCTTTAGTAAACAAAAAACTCAGAAATTAGAGTCACAGAGATATAAAAATGCAAAGGAATATTGGAAACTCCTGAAAACGGCCAGCACTGGAGTGCCAAAATCAAATATAACGACCTCTCAATTTGCAAATTATTTCAAATCAATAAATGATCCAGAATCTGTATTTTTCCAACCAGATGATGATATTTTATATTTTAATAATAGAATGTTAAACAATGAAATACAAATAATGTTTGACGAACTTAATATTGAAATCAGTCAAGCAGAAATTCATAAAGCATGTAAAGAGTTAAACAACAACCGCTCAGGCGGATCGGATTATGTCATAAATGAAATGTTCAAATATGGTTGCATGTATTTAGATTCATACTTAGTGAACGTTTTTAATAAGATTTTTGATATGGGTTATTTCCCTTCTCACTGGACGGAAGGCTATATTGTACCACTTTTCAAAAAAGGAGATATAAACCAACCAGAAAACTATAGAGGGATAACATTACTGAGTACATTCGGTAAATTATTCACAAGAATTTTAAACAACAGGTTAACTACATGGGCTGAGGATTATTATATTTATATTGAAGCACAGGCCGGTTTTCGAAAACATATGGGAACCATTGATAACATATTCGTTCTCCATGGTTTGATAAACCATATATTGAATGAAAAAAAAAGTTATATGTAACTTTCATAGATTTCACTAAAGCTTTTGATTTGTTGGTTAGACAAAACATATTCTATAAACTTATGCAATATGGAGTGAGAGGTAAAATCCTTAATATTATTAAATCATTGTATACGAATATAAAATCAAGAGTAAAGTATCAAAACCAGCTTAATGACAGTTTTAGCTGTTTTCTTGGAGCGCCGCAGGAAGATTGTTTGTCACCTTTTATATTGTCTATGTATGTAAATGAATTAGAAGAATATTTTACACTAAATGGTTTTAAAGGTATCGATACTGGAATGTTAAAGTTGCTGTTACTCTTATACGCTGATGACATAGTGATATTTTCGGATACTGAATGGGTTAGATATACTGTACAGTTATTGCCAGAAATGGAAATTGGTCGTAAATGGAAAAAAAACGAAGGTCATGCTTTTTAAAAAAGGCGGTCAGATAAAAAGGAACCTATTGTTCACATATAATAATACTGTAATTGAAATTGTAAATAAGTTTACCTATTTGGGAATTGTCTTTACCACAGGCGGTTCATTTGATCAAACGTTCGAATCATTAAGTGGCCAGGCATTAATGGCAATCTTCAAAATGAAGTCATATATAAATCAATTTACTGACTTATCGGTCAGTCACACTTTAGACATTTTTGGCGCAGAGATATGGGGATTCTCAAATGCGGAAAAGTTAGAGAAAGTACACATTCAATTTTGTAAACAACTTTTATGTGTTAAAACACAAACTCAAAACAATTTCATATATGGAGAACTCGGGAGAGTCCCTTTAAAAATTCAACGTATGGGCTATATTATTCGGTTCTGGTTAAAAATTACACGTACGAGTGATCGCAAATATATAAAAAATATGTATAATTATAATTTTAATGTTATGTTAGATGATCTGATTGTAAACCCAAACAAATTAAACTGGGCATCTCAAGTTAAAGGGTTATTGGAACAAACAGGATTTAATGAAGTTTGGTATTCTCAAGGAGTAGAAAACATAACGTATTTCATTAATATATTTAAACAACGAATTAAAGATATGTTTATACAAAATTGGAATGCTGAATTATCGGCTTCCACTAGAGCTAGTGCATACAGAATAATATCAGATTTCGGGTTTAAGTATTATCTAGATGTACTAAATATAAAGACATTTAGAGCAATATTTTACAAAACTAAGAGTCTCTAGTCACAGGTTAGAAATAGAAAATGGTCGATGGCATAGACCAAATAAAACACCAAGATCCGAAAGAAAATGCCAGCTTTGTAATACACTAGAAGACGAATTTCACTTTGTATTGGAGTGTTCACTATATCATGATATTAGAAAAGAATATGCTAACAAATATTTTTGGAAACGGCCAAACATACCAAAATGTATTGACTTATGACAACAGAAAACAAGAGTTTATTAAAGAAACTGTCCGTTTTCATTAGTAAAAGTTTTAAAAGAAGAGACGACATGTTTTATGAATAAATATCACTTTTCTCCATTTTTGTCCACAGATATAAATGTGTTCTGATCAGTACTTAGGAATATTAATTTAAAATTATATATTAAACACTTACATACTTAATAGTTGTCAAATACTTTTTAACTAGTAACATATACAGATGATCTTGAAACTCACTTATGAAATTATACAAATTGTCATTAACTGGAAAATATTGTGTGTATTTCATATACATGTTATATGTATGTACTATTTGCATGTGAACTGTTGGGCGTAATGCCTTATGTTTGAATAAAATATCTATCTATCTATGTAAGCAACGATCTCTATTTGTATTGTAATCTGTTATATCTTAGACGTTGCATATCCCAAACTTTTATTTAGGACCAACAAGACATGATTGATCATGCGAATTAAAAAAATGTTTGCACTTTATTTTAGTCAAAGTAGCGATCACAAGAACGCTAACGTAGGCGGGCAGACGGACGCTGACATAGGCGGGAGGACGGACGCTGACGTAGGCGGTCAGACGGACGCTGACGTAGGCGGGAGGACGGACGCTGACGTAGGCGGGCAGACGGACGCTGACGTAGGCGGGCAGACGGACGCTGACGTAGGCGGGAGGACGGACGCTGACGTAGGCGGGAGGACGGACGCTGACATAGGCGGGAGGACGGACGCTGACGTAGGCGGGAGGACGGACGCTGACATAGGCGGGAGGACGGACGCTGACATAGGCGGGAGGACGGACGCTGACGTAGGCGGACAGACGGACGCTGACATAGGCGGGAGGACGGACGCTGACATAGGCGGACAGACGAACGCTGACGAAGGCGGGCAGACGGACGCCGACATGCACATCATCGTAATGGGTTAACCAGACTAAATTCTAACTGAGCTGCTACCTTCTGCGAATAGTCAAATACGTATTTAGTTCGATTTTCACAATGCAAAGACAATTATTAAAAATAAATACGGACGAAAACAAAATTAAGGTATTTGACAACCGATTAAACGTTGCATCGCAATTATGCTAGTACATACAGCCAAAGCAATGGAGATTTTACTGGATAATTACGGCAAGTAGTAGCTAGCATGTCGCAAAATATTGCAATAATTTCCGCAATTATATAGCCCAGAATTCAAAATGACAGACTTCAAATAGATTTTATCTAAACTGAACTGAATATTAAAATTATGTGACTTGTATGGATCGTAACCATTTTCCGGTATATAAAATTATGGATTATGACTACAACATGAAAGACTATACATCCATGTTAGATTAAAACGGCTAATGAATGATCATATTATGTTGGTGTTAAAAGCACTCTCGCAACTCAGAGCCGAAGCGGTCGCTCAGCGATCGACACAGGTTGATATTGTTAGAGAGAATGGAGAATGGTTAAGACCCACAGTAGGATGTACATAATAATGCATATTGCCTTAAATTGGTGTTTAATGCCATGCACAACGAATTGGAGTAGTTCATAGTGTTAACCTATTTACGTTCTTCGCACCTATTTTAATGTTTCTCATAAGGTCCTTATCTAGGTAACCGAAAAACAGTAACCCATATCTTCATTTGCCATACATAGATACGTTTACATGAGTACTACACATCATTTAGGCCACCGTACCTTAATCACCGTACTCTTACCTTAATTTCGAATAGGTGATTCTACTACTCCAGCCTTTAAAGGTTCTGAGTATTGTTTAATCACCCATAGGATATGTTGTCTGCTTTTTAATGAAGTCTTTTGAATGTTACTTGTTATAGCAGGCTTCATAACCTTATTTCGCCCCTTGTTTTTATAGTTTAGGGCAAAGCATTTTGTTAGAAACTGGGATCATACGCCGCTGGCTATGGAATAGTATTACACTACCTCATTGAAGGTTCAATGTTCACCATCATATGCATACCAACTTCGGGATAATTGAGTTGTGCTCGACCTGAGGCTAGAGGGTTTGAACGGTAGCTAGTATTTTCCGCTACCGTTCATAAACAATCTTAATCAAACGGAGGCTGCACTATTGTTTTTATCGTGTTCGGCGATTTCCAAATCTCATATCATACTCTTTTTTTTTTGGACCGTTTCTTAGTCACAGAAAAACATACACTAATTAAACTTCATACATAAACACATCTACGGGAGTGCGGAATGTTCCGACGAATTAAAGGCAGCCATTAGTTAAGCGATTGTTTTGTTTTAAACATATTTATTTTACATCGATTGCGAAACAAGTTCTTACAACTTAGATTAATCACTCTCGATGGCTTCCTGGGTAGAACCAGTACTAAGCAATGTGGATTAATTATCTTGCTCAAGGATAAATAACGTCGCCGCGACGGAGGATCGAACCCACGACCTCTCGATCAGGAGTTCGGCGCTCTACCACTGGACCACGCACTCAAGCGATTCCGATTAGGGGTGGTAGTGGTGAAACATATACTATTAGACAACACTAAAGAATACATTTAACAGTTGCTTCAAAACTTAACAGTGCAAACAAGGTTAATATTGTAAACGTTGTAATATACAATAATGTGTTGCAGCTGTCATGAACAATGTACTTAACATGATTATCAAGTATTTACAGGACATTCTTTGCGACAAAAATAGCAAACAATTTAAATTACCTGCTGTACAGACATTATCATTCGTTCTTATTTCAATGTAATGGTACGCCGAGATACAGTTGGCAATGTTTATGTATTTCCTAACCGTAAACAGTGAACAATACATGTAGTTCATATAGTTTCTTATGTTTGTAAAGTTTGAACGGGATAAAAGTCCCTGTTGAGTCTTTCATCAGATAGTCTTTCAGGCAGATGCCATTAGCACCTTTAATGACACCTCTCGGTAGCTGGATGAAATATTGAATATTGACCCTTTCTTTTATACTATGGTTAATATTATCTATCCTAATGAAACTCAGCTCAGCAAAGCTGATATTTCTAATGTTGTTGCTTATTTTCTCGATTTACACCTCTCTATTTATAATGGAGAAATAATTAGCAAAATCATCAGTGTTTGTGACACGCATACTTGGCTTTTTCCTGGTAATTGTCGTGTGGTACGTGTGCGTGCTTTTTGTTGGTAGTGGTCTGTGAATGTCAACTTTTATATCTACTTTTACGAATTTAAAGTCAGTACCTTCTTTGTGGCTTTCCAGGCTATTGTCTTTTGTAATAATATATACACGAGCATCTTTGTGTTTTACTTATATTGCCTATTAATGCTGCCTTCTTGGTTAGAGATTAGATCACGACGGGGATTTCTTTATTTACACTGTCCCGTTTTATTGGGATGAATGTAGGGTAAGTGTGAGGTTTGGTGCACCCTAGAACCTGGTTTAAACCTCCAGCGGCCTTTTTTGCCACTGACCGTTTCAAGGCGGTAGCCCTGTTGTCGATCACATTTTGTGTTTGTGACGTCATATGCCTTTATATGCCTTTATTCCTTATTAACACTGCCATTCATGTTTGTCATTTTACGTGTTTTGGGGTTTACTGTGTTCTCTGATAGCTGCATTTCCTGTTCGACCTTTATACTTATTGCAATACGACTATAAGCGCTGTATAACATATACATGTAAGTTGTGAAACATATACCCATTATGGAATATTCCCGTATAAGTGGGCATTATTAACAATGTCAAAATTGAAATCATCTTTCTCATTAGAGATGTTGCTTATGTTGTTTTCAGTTAATCAGAGATGTAAATCGGAAAAAACAAACGAACGACACTGTCAGAAATATAAACTTTTTGGAGTTGACATTCTTAAGGATAGATATTATTGTCCATAGTAGAAAATTAAGGAGTGTCGATGTTTGTCATATCTTCCAAATACCGAGAGATGTTATTACAGGCTCGTTTTACATCTGTCAGAATATCTGGTGAACTATTTAGCATGGAAACTTCTTTATAAAAGTCTGTGTCGAACACTTTGGTGTCGATTTTTTTTTCTAAACGTGACCTTCATGACATCCTCATAAAGACAAGTTATAAGTCCAACAGGAAGAGTAGCATTTACAGAATACAGTCACTCCAACAAGTATTACAACGCAAAGGTGATTCAAAAAGTACATCACAAACACATTCAGTAAAAAAGCACATCACAAACATATAAGGGTTGACAACAGGGGCGCCGCCTTGGAACGGTCAGTGGCAAAATGAACCACCGGAGATTTTAAACCGGTTCAAGGGTGCACCAAACCTCACTCTTACCCTGTCATCATCCCCAAACAACAGTCCAGTGTATATAAAAAGTATCCCCGTCGAGTTTACCCCTTACGTTGTCATTGGTACTGTATCCATAGCACCGGATCTATATATCTGACTATATATCTGACTTGGTACTGTATTTATAGCACCGGCAAGGAGCTATCTATTTTAAGAAATCGTGTATTTCTCCCCCTGAAACGTTCTCCTTTATGTTGATATGTAGCGTAAATATGCATGAAAATGGGGGAAAAGCCTCGGTGGCGACGATCAAGTTGAGAAAACGGCAAAGTTAGAATGGGCTAAAAGTCCTTGGCGTCAAATTGGTATCTTTCGAGAGTCTTGTTGAGTGTGTGAAGTTTAAACATAACCAAGCGGACTGTATTTTTGGATTTTTCATATCAAGGCAAATCAAAGAATGGCAAATAAAATAATTAAAGAAGCATACCCAAATTGTTTACCTTATTTTTCGCATTGGAATAACCTCGGGAGTGGTGATGGAGCATTTTTGCATATACCTTCAGACGGAAATAGCTCCACTGTTTACCAGCCGTGCAGTCCCAGCCAAAGGGAAAACTAATCCAGTGTACGATCAGAAAACCTGAGTGACGAAGTTTCCCTTTCAAGGGTTGAAGCGCAATCATGAAGTCCCTAGAGGATGACCTCATCGCACAAGAGAAAAGGGAAGTGCAGTGACTGACTGACTGTAAGCATGAAGTGCGTTGCAGTACTAAAGTGATATATCCTTTTCAGTCGAATTTCCTGATTAATTGTGTAATGTGGTAAGTAATACGTCAGGCCCCTTTAATTTCCGAATTGTATAGATCACATCTCCTTAAAATAACGTTGTGATATTCCTAGTCACAGACATGTTTTAAGTTGGTGTTGAACTTCTCCAGTAGGTTATCGTTGCAGCAATATAACATTGAGAAAGACCTACGTATTTCGATAATTAGTTTTTAACATCGTTAAAAGTAGATATAAAAGTCGAAACGTAACATTCAAAGACAAAGGTCAACGAAAACAAAACATAGAAATAAACAATAATAGTAAAGATGAATACAAGGCCAGACATGATATCACAAACATAAAACAGTTGACAATAGGGCTGCCGCCTTGGAACGGCAAAAAAAGAACACTCGGTGGTTTAAACCAAGTTATAAGGTGCACCAAACTTCACTCGTACACTATTGTCATCCCATCCCACTAAAACGGGACAGGGTAAAAAAAGATATCCCCGTTAGGTTATAATCTCTAACCAACAAGGCAGCATTAATAGGAAATATAAGTATAACACATAGATGATCATGTATATATGAATATAAAAAAAATAATCTAAAAAGCGAATGAGCTGGGAGATATAAACCCCGTATAATGTAGCACGAGGTACGTTCTCATCTAAATATGGACAGTTAACGATGTCAAAGTTAAATAAATATTGAAAAAGGTATCCATTGGAAGCAACACACACAAACAAGAGATAGTGGAGCGCTGTGGTCTAGTGGTAGAGCGTTCGACCCATGATCGAAAGGTCGTGGGTTCGATCCCCGCCACTACCATATGTGTTGTGTCCCTGTATTTGCTTAGTACTGGTTCTACACAGGAAGACATCGAGAGTGATTTAAATAAGTTCAAAGAGCTTTCGTTACAATCGATGTAAAATAAATAAGTTTAAACTAAACAAGAGATAAAAGGACACCACACAGCACTAAACACACGCTAGTGTGAATGTCAATACATACTGAATAGGGGATCCCATGGAAGCAACAAGCACAAAGAATATATAAAAGTAGCAGACTCAGTTTTAGTGAGTCTGTTTATGAGAGGTAATGTTTAGTGCAATACCTCTCATTCCTCCTAGCACCGGCTTAAGCGATATTCTAATTTAGAGTCATAACGATTGGCCTTGATAAAGTTATCTCTCTTATCATAGATGTTTTTAGTATGTATGTCACTTGAAGTCAAGAGAAGAAGATCGAGAAATGCTGCTATGGTATCTATTGGCTTTATTCAACGTAAACCCTGGTGGATATATTTTAGTAAACATATGAGCAAAGAACGCATTATCAATTTTGAGTATTCATCCCGGTAAAGAAATGTATTATTAAACGCATTAATAATACCTCTCTGGCTAGCAGGTGACAAACCCAACATAAAATCGCTTAAATAACAGTATAAAAACAAACCTGCGACAAGTGGCGCACAGTTAATACCCATAGGAATACCAACAACCTGCCGGTAAACTGGTTTACCGTATCTAATAAAGATGTTATCTAAAAGAAAGTTCTACAAACATCAGCGCCAGTACACATGTTATAATTATCATTAGAGCTTTTGAATACATTGATTCCTTGCTTTATTCGTTCTAAGCTTTCTTATGTATGCATATATACATGGTCATCTTTGTGTTTTACTTATATTGTCCATTAATGCCGACTGTTTTGTTAGAGAATATAGCCTGACAGGCATTCTTTATATACACTGTCCCGTTTAAGTGAATGACAACAGAGTAAGAGTGAGGTTTGGAGCATCCTACAGCCTGGTCAGAAAGCCACGCGACCGTTGTGTCACTGACCGTTCCAGGGCGGTTATCCTATTGTCTACCGTTTTATGTTTGTGATGTCACATACTGGGTTTCTGTTTATCCTTGTTATTGTTGTGTGTTTACAATGAGTGTTATTGGTTGACTGTGTTCTGTGAAGGATGACTGTTATACCAGGTGCACGTCAAATTGAAAGGAAACATACCGCCCTTAATATGTTTTACACCGATAGTTGTTATACCCGTTATACTGATACTAGGGTTGTACATGTGTTCACGAAACAAAATATACAAATTGTCCATTCATCTTTTTGAATTAACTGCATGCCTTAGCGAAATTGTGTGCGAACGAACCGCCGGTGTATGCTCCCAATCGCTGAGGTTTGTCTCTCGTGCAATTTACATATAAACTTGTATGCGTATGTAATATTATGCAACATTCTGTACATATGCAAATTTCTTCGTGCATTCTTTTTCTTTATGCTCGTGTATTCATTTTTGTTATATACTTTATAATTCAAATATAGTGACTGTCTTTCGTGAGCCTGGACGAGGGCAAAACAAGCGGTTTATTACGTATACCTCCGACCGCTCTTCACAGTACTTTAAGAAGTTGTGATACATTGATTCGACAGACTGCATGTTTGTGAAGATTGTTCTACAACCTTCGCATTATTTGTTTTCTGTTACACCGTAACTAGACATATTAATGCTCTCTTCGATTTCGTAGAGTAATGTTGTCGGTTATCCATCTCTAGGTTCATCTTCGTCGTTCTCCTGCTCAGATCTCTGTTGGGTCAGAAAGTTGTGGTTGAGTACAGTAGATATGTTGGTATGCTAGTATACTAGTCAAAATTCCTAAGTACCCACCTACGAATATATCAAAACTATTCTCAGTGTTTTGTGTATTTCGCGCTTGATTAGAGATACGGCCAGCTAAATTTATTTTGACATAATGTTTTACTATCATTACCTCTATAAATGCAAAAGAAATTTTCGAAATATTTAATGTAACGCTGATTTACAGTTACTTGAATTTCAAACAATATTCAATTAAAGGGGTGGTAATTTAGGAGTATCCATGTTTTAATTTTCCTTTAGACGAAGAATCTGGAATATATGGGTCAATTTGTTTCATGTTATGTCATACTAATTTTAAGAAGTTATATCTTCAAGTGGACTTCGATTCTTGTTATTTGTTTTATCATATAAAGGGAGGGTAACTCTCAAAAGATGTAGCAATTTAAAAAAAATGTTTTACAAACTATGCGTCAAAACAAAATACTTATCACACAACTATACTAAACTCTATTTAAAATAAGAAAATTAGTTAAGATGCAAAAGTGAGTAATTAGGAATTTTGTTCGGTATATATTTTATTTTGAACAGTTGTACCCAGGTAACGTTTATTGTTTATATTCAGTATTTTGCCAAGTCACTGCTTACTGTAATATATAATAATGCTGCGTAGTTTGAAGGATTTCCTTATATTTTGAAAAAGCATTTATCTGATCAATGTATTATATTTTAAACCAGTGTGTGTATGATTTTAACCAAAATGTACGTTCTCGGCAAATAACGCCGACTCCCACAAAAGCTGATATTAAAGTCACACAGGAAATATAGTGCAGTAAATTGAAATTCGTTGACTCGAAGTCACAGAAAGTTATTTTGGTGTTCTGGGTTAACTAAAACTACCTAAAACTACTTATAATTACAAATGTTCTTTCATTGTGAAATTCTGACTTTTCCGACCATAGAATTATAAATATGAACGATATGTTTATGGATACAGCTCAGAATGTGACGACATCATAAGTTTGAACCATGTTTATAAATATTCATGGGCATAATGGTAAGAACAGGTAAAAGTTCAGCAACATTGAAAGGTGACCGATGACAAAGTTATACACCGAACACAACCAATATGACTTCATTCAAATACAGGGTCATCAGGCATTTTCTGACCTAAGTGTGGCCTTCACCGTGAAACTACGGACCTTGGTTTTGCATCTTGTTCTGGTGAGCACTTCTGTCAGGTTATATAAAAATCCCTCAACGGATGAAACAGTTATAGACCGGACACGACTTACATGACTTCAATCAAATACAGGGACATATGACATCTTCTGACCTCTAAGTGTGACCTTGACCTTGAAGCTACTGGCCTTGATTTTGCTTGCGACACATAGTCTTGTTATGGTGAACACTTCTGCCAAGTTATTTGAAAATCCCTCCACGTATATCAGAATTATTTACCGGACATGAAATAAGGACACAAAATAACGTCTTTGTGACCTTGACCTTGAAGCTACTGACCTGGATTATGCGCGTGACACGTCATCTTGTTGTGGTGAACACTTGTGGCAGGTAATTTTAAAATCTCTCCATGAATGTCACAGTTATTTACCGGACACGAAATATGGACAGAAAACAGCTTCTTTTGGACCTTTGACCTCTAAGTGTGACCTTTACCTTGACGCTATGGAATTTGCATGTAACATATCCTCTTGTTGTGGTGAACACTCGTGCCGGGTTATTTGAAAACCCCTCCATGAATGTCAGAGTTATTTGCCGGACACGAAAGTACTTCTTTTTGACATTTGATTTCTTATTGTGACCTTGACATTGGAGCCATGGCCCTGGACTTTGCTCGCGACACGTCGTCTTGTTGTGGTAAGCACTTGTGCTAAGTTATTTGAAAATCCATCCATTATTGTACGAGTTATTTACCTGACACAAGTGAAAGGACGAATGGACTGACGGACTGACGGACTATTATATGACACCCTTCGTGGGGGCATAATAAATGTATTTATTTTGTTCACAAGTTTATGAATTTTTCATCGGTGAGTGGCATGCTTGTGCACAATAAACCTGGTTAAATTCCACAATCCTGGTCTTGAATTTGACTGGTTCAAGGCAGGATCACTATCATAAATGCTGAATTACGCGTATATATCTGTATCTACCTCGTTTGTGGTATTTCTGGTGGGTGGCCCTTCGTATGACGTCTACTCCATTAATCACTCCATTAATCACAATTTTAGCAAATCTGCACGAATATACACAGTTTTTGAAAATGTTGACGTTTTTTACTAATTGTTAATGCCTACATTCTATATTAACTTGACTACTGCTGTTCATTACTTGTTAATAACGATGTTGATGTGATGATTTTTGTTATAAATTTCGAAAACCTATTGGCTCGCATGATTTTAGATAAAAACATAAATACAAGTAATAGATAGGGTATGGTTTCATTGAGTTGGTTAATTTAAACTACGCCCATCGAGGTGTTTAAATTAACCACCGAGATGAAACCATACTCTGTTTGTTTTGTAGCATGTCCATTTCAGCTCTATTTCAGTTAATCTAACTGTTATTCTGACAGGTGTTTTTTATTTTCAATTAAACGATTTACACGTGTGTTATTACAAAGATAATTTTCAGTGACCATGCTGCAGACACTAAAAGCGTGTTTTTCTTCTGAACTAAACGGATGTCATCTACTAAAGAATTCAAGTCGAACAGGAAACCACAGTCAACCAAAAACACGTATGGAAACAACATTTACAAGGATAACTATGTTTGACAATGGAGCTACGCCTTGGAACGGTCAGTGGCCAAAAAGGTCGTTTCGTGTTTAAACCAGGTTCTAGTGTGCACCAAACCTCATTCTTACCCTATTGTCATCCCAATAAAACGATACAGTGTAGAAAGGAAATTCCCGCCATGCTATATCCTCTAACAAACTAGGCAGCATTAATAGGCAATATATATACATAAACTAAGATGATCATGTATGTATGAATATAAAACAAACGAAGGCCTAGAAAGCCATAACGAAAGTAAACAGTGACTTGGCAGAAGCCAGAGCAACAAGAGAATACACCATTAAAGGTAAGACAAGACAAGATTGGAGACAAACATCACACGTTACCGTCCTTTCAGGATTTAGGTGGACGTCATCATAAGGTCCATACTTCGTCCACACATCACAAAATCAAACACAAGGAACAAGGAAAATTAATAAATTGTCACCTAATTTATATTTTCAAGATACATACCTACAGGTTATATAAGACTCACGTCAGGAAATCTCCATTATATTAAAAACTTAAATTTTAATTGTTCTGTATATGTTGCTTTCAAAACCTCCGAAAGTATCATTGAGCAATAACTATAAAATATACGTGAAGTGGATCAGAACTGAGAACTGTCTATTACGTATAGTATTTGATAGAAATGGATCAACGATTAATTATTATGTTTTGAAACTGTATATAATCAAATATCATGTAAATGGATATACAAAAGCGCTTTGTTTATTTTATTAAATCTGGATCTGCTTAAAAACCAAATATCGATCTTAATGACATCACCTTTTGCAAACGGTCGCTTGCATATTTTAGTAAAAACTTCATAATGAACACGTTAGTTTATATTATCGTATTGGCCATTAAACATTTTGTTTAAAGAACATTGTAATCAAATGTGTTGCCATAGACATTGAATTATGTTAGGCCATAATTAAAATTATTTTTGTTTGCCCGAACCTGGGATGATAATTAAACGTCATATAAAGCCCTGCCCGAACGTCACTGGTCCAAACATATGGGCCCAAATCCAAACTCTTTTTCAGTAAAAATATGGATTATTTTTATTTGGTCGTATCCTGTCGAATTTTACAAAACAATTTGACAAACATAAAAGAAAAAATGAACTTTTCTACCTACCTACCTACCTATTTGAAAAATCTAAGGTCGGGCTTGAACAAACTAAGATATTTTTAAGTGTGGTCTTATTTGTTGTTTTCTTTAATAGCATTACAATATTGGTCCAACTGATCTTTCTTAATAAATAAAGATATCATTATTATTATTATTATTATTATTATTATTATTATTATTATTATTTTATTATTATTATTATTATTATTATTATTAAATATTCTTTCTTATGACTGTATTATCTTCATTTGACGAAATTGGATAACCTGTTGATGGCGACTTAGCTTATAAATTATGTATTTCTGCATTTCTGCAGTTGAACAAAAATGCATTATTTAACACATATGAATTGGTTATGTTGGGTTACAGTGACCTTCTGTTTATCCATGCACACTATACATGTGCAGTTATGAAATAAACACCTTGTCGCTATGGGAGGTCTTCTGTTTCAGCTGAACACATAATAGCTGCATCGTCTGCATATAGCAAAAATAGCTTCGACGATCCGTATAAGCTTAGGGCTCTCTATTTATGGGTCTGCTTTGCAGTTAGTAAAACCTGTATTAAGTTTATTTGTTTGAATGTAGTAGAAGCAGACCATACCACTTTTCCTGGGTAGAACCAGAACTGTATACCTCCCGCCATCCATAAGAATCGCCACTTTTTCATTTACAAGTTGGGCTCACACTGGGAATCGTACCCGCAGCGGCAAGAGGCTAGAGACCACACTATGAAAGGTGTATTTTAATTTAAAACAATAATATTTGGTACTGAAACAGTACTTTTAAAACGGGTGGTCTCTTAATAGAAGTTGCCTCTTGAGCATGTTTGACTGCTCGTATATACTCGCATGTTTGTTTTGTCTTTTTATTCCCCCGAAGGGCGGAATATAGTAGTCGCACCGTCCGTCAGTCCACCAGTCCGTACAATCGTGTCCTGTCAATAATGCTGGCATTCCTAGACGGATTTTCAAATAACTTGCACAAGTGCTCACCACAACAAGACGACGTGTCACTCAAAATCCAAGTCCGTGGCTCCAAGGTCAAGGTCACACTTAGAGGTCAAAGGTCAAAAAGAAGCGCTTTCGTGTCCGGTTAATAACTCCGACATTCATGGACGGATTTTCAAATAACTTGGCACAAGTGCTCACCAAAACAAGACGACGTGTCGCGCGCAAAATCCAGGTCCATTGCTCCAAGGTCAAGGTCACACTTAGAGGTTAAATGTCAAAACCATCTGTGGCCTTTGTCACTTACAGTGACATTTCTTGTTTTTGTGTGTTTTTGTCCTGAAATCTACATTACAATAAGTATACTAAGCAGAAAGCGCATTTGTTTGATAATTATTCGCTGTGCAATTATGATTGATGATCATGATTGATGATCATTCGCTGTGCAATTATGATTGATGATCATTCGCTGTGCAATTATGATTGATGATCATTCGCTGTGAAATCATGATTGATTATCATTCGCTGTGCAATTATGAAAACCATACAAGAGTCGCTGCCGTGTCGGCAGCGACTCTTGTATGGTTTTCATAATTGCACATGGTAAGGTAGTAATGAAGAGTTTCTTTACATTTTTCACTTTGAAAACGCAACCTTATAATTACACATTGTAGCAGTGCATGAACAGTTTATTTGTGTTGTAATGCACACGTATCCCTTACATGTGAACAATTGTATTTCTGTGCTGATGTGTACTTCTAGCACGTCGTGTTACAAGGGTGAATTATAAGCAATATGTAAGGCATGTCAAGGTATTTGAACAGAGAGAAACGAGGTCGCCCACCTTGATTCAAAATGTTTGTTATGAAGAACTGATGGTAAAAGTCGGGAGGAATATGTCTGGTAAGAAAAAACGGTCGTGGCCTGTTTACGTCTCCGTGACAACATGTTTTTTCAATATTGTTTTAACACACGTGACTTGATCTATTATTATGTTAAGTTTTTGTTTCCAGTTCCTACCCAGATATATGCTATTTTCTCTCGGCAGCTTATTAAAACTTATATATAGTTTGTCATTTATCTAGCTGAGGCGGTAACAGATGGTCTTCAATCGGTCTTTGTATGCTCGTGTGTTTTTCCTTACTATTATTGCACCTTTTTTAAAATATGTAGTTGACTTTGATTTATAAGTAACGTTTTTATTTTATATTAGTTTTAATAACAAACACTCCAGCCTATCATGTGATTTTATCACAGGTGCATTCTGTGCTTTGCTTTTTATTTCTAAACTCAACTTCACAGCTCAATTATCTGGTGTACTGAAACGTGTTTTAATACAATGAGTACTTAAATTAATTTTTAAAATTTCCACTAAATGGTTTAACGAGTAAATTTTGCCATTTATTTTTCATAATGCAAGATGAGGCTTCAGTAATATCGCCATTTTTTCCTGATACAGTTGGTTTACCTTGTTATCACCGCTAATATCGTCAGATAACGATCGAAAACCTCTGCTTTGTACCCATACATCAATTTAATTAATGAAAATCGCGATTATCTCGCAGGTAAAGTGATATTATTAAAATCGTCAGTATTGATCAATAGTTCCGCTCCAATGGTCCGGCAACAAAGTGACAACAGTTTCAAACTTTTGGTGCATTCGAAAAGTGTTATCATCCAAACGCATTAACTATTTATCACACGTGCATGTATGAATAAATATGTACGCTGTCGTTAAGGCATTATACATATGTTCAATTGCCAAACAGTCATTAAGCATTGCGCTAATGTAATTATAAGCAATTAAAACGGGTATCAGTTAGATTTATGCCGCTTAGTTATCATTAATAATTTAAGAAAGCAAAAGTGATGTAAACAAATGACAGTGGAATTCTCATCATTTTATCTTTTTCGGTTATAAAATGTGTGATAATTATACACGTTTAAGTCGCATCATAAAATAAAACTATAGTTCTCGTTTCGGTTCATAATTTTTCTGTAAGTACTAAATAATGCAGTAATCTCTATCTGTTGTTGTCGTGTCTTCTGATGTTATCGTCCCAAGTACGGTTTTGCTTTTTATATCGTCCCTAAAGTATATTCAAATTGCAAAGTTACTTCCCTTTGTTTTAATTAGTCATTTACAATGATAATTTTAAGGAAGGTTGTGTATAATACTAGATGCGAGTATACATAAGTTAACATTTATTTTCAGTATGCACCCTACGGTTAGCCTTTGTTATGTTCACGGTGAGCAACGTATTCGGTGAGCTACACACACACACACACACACGCACGAACTCCCCGACCCAAAACTGATTATTGCAATAAAAAAGTTTTGTTCATGATATATTTTTTTTTGTTTGTTGTTGTACAGAGGGCAACTAAAAAAATCTCAATAATCTGAGAAACGTGGAAACATATTCAAGATTAATGTTCGACATGGTGAGCTACACACACACACGCGCGCACGCACGCACGCACGAACGCACGCACGCGCGTTCACATTCAATATATGAAAGTTCTTTGAATACGAACAAAACCACAAAGTAACAATTTTTCTATTATTGAAAATAACTGATTTAAAACAAATTCCTACCGACCTACTTTAATTTTATTTATTAAAGGGATTACAAGAGGAGCAAGGCAATGAAAGAAGACGATGTAAGAAAGGAGAAGATGATGAACGTAGAATTAAACAGGGGTTGCAGGATGTTAGACAAAGGCAAATGGAGACAATGGCAAGCTCATATAATGATAGCATGATGGCAATAGTGAGACAAAATCAAGAAATGTTCAGTACTGTTATTCATTCGATCTTTGGAGATCGCTGAGCCCGATACTTATATTTAGTGATCGGTGGTACATTTTCAATTTCTTTTGTTTTCAAACTTAATTTTCGATTCGGTGGTTCCACTACTCCGGCCGATAAAAGGCTCTGGGTATTGTTTAACCACTCATAGGATATGTTGTCTGCTTTTTAATTTAGTCTTTTGGCTGTTACTTGTGATACGCAGGCTTCATAACCGCTGCTCCCAACTAAATTCCTTTTTGTTTATTTCGCTCTTCGGGGCATACAATTTTATTAGATCCTGGGACTATAAGCCGCTGGATATAGGGGATGAAATAAAGATACAAATATTGCTATATCCACCGCCATATGATTGCCATCTTCGGTATGGTTAACATTCTGTACTGTTGATTTTTATGAATACTGAGTTCTGCTCAACCCGAGTCTAGAGGGCGTGAGCGGTAGCATATTTCACTACCGCTCATGAACAGTCTCAGTCAAACCGAGACAGCAATAGTTCGTATGTGTCGTGCTCGGCCGTTTCCAAAGGTTCATTATCATACTCTTTTTTGTCATTAATGGCTAGGGTTACTGTGGTCTCCATAGATGGGGAACCATCAGTTAGTGGGAGTAATATGAATAGACATGCATCAAGTAGTAGGGAGAAGATGGAGATGGGAGAGAAATTAAATAGTGTGAGTAAGGAAAAGGGGAATAGGTAGATAGTGGATATGGAAGAGAGACAAAGTATTGGTAGTAGAGACGGAGGGAGTGTCGAGAAAGAGATGGGAGAAAGTCAGAGTATAATTAAAGTTGGAGAGATAAGGAAAGACGATGAGAGTATATTTGAATAGACAGAGGAAAGACATGGAAGATAATGTGAAGACAGAGGGTATAAAAAAGAGTGGATATATCAGCTCATAGGGATAAAACGCATTCAGAGTAGTATACCACCAGAAGCGGTCTATGGAGCTAGTGCAGTGAGACAGGGTGAGAATATTGTGCCCAGATCACAACATAGTCAGAGTAATTTCAAACCATTGGAAGAGTGGGTAACTCCGAGTAGTCAATCCAGTCCATATACAAAACCAATAAAAAACAATAAGGATCCCTCATATGGTCAATACATAATTATATATTAAAAGGGAGCCAATACAGCCCCAAAAAGTCACAGAGAACAGAAATGAGCCCCGGTGTAATCAATACACGGATAGGAGGGGGCGACATATATATAGAACCACACGTATTTACAGAATACCCATATAATCAATATTCAAACTGTAAGGGGACTTATACAGAACCCGTGAATAGTGGTATCCAAAATAGTACTACTAGGGAGTCACAAAGAGACATCCGGGAACAAACGTAACGTTCCCGGAAAATCCACAGTGCACTCAAAAAAAGGATAATAAAGGAAGTCCCGACAGGGGTAAATGGGAAGAATACATGTTACCCCAAGAAAGAAAAGCATCCAGTCCTCAGAGGGGTAGGTCCCGTTACAAATTAAAAAGGGCAAACTCCAGATCCTCATCGGGGGAGGCGTCACTCGCATCAGGAGGGTCATCAGCAACCGAGTATGCACCATCATCGGGGCGTAGCCGATCACCGGAGGCCCCGAGGATGCCGTATTACACGGGTGAAGGGAAAATGTCTTGGGCAGCATTCCTGTATAAACTTGAAAGTATTGCTAAAAGGCATCAGAAGGTCCAAAATTAAGAAATAGATTGTCTTTCAGAGCAAGCGTTAGGGTACGCTTTGCGAACTGATGTGGCCAGTAGCTACAGGCGTTTGGTTCAGCAAATGGAGTTGCGATCTAATTCTAGGGAAAGCTCTGTAGGGGCACAACATAGATTAATTTATACTCTATTAAACAAGGGGATGACGAATCCATTGAACGTTTTTTGCAACGAGTGCTATCTCTGGCAATGGATGGCTTTAAGCATATGGATACCAATACAATGCAAAAACTAGCACCGAGGCTTTTCTAAGGGGTTGCAAATATACGGAGTCCGCTCAGTTTGTAATGAACAGTAATCCTGAATCAGTACAGGAAGCTTGTCGTCAAATAAAGACTCATCTCGCTAACGTAAGAGCGATTCATGGGAATAAGGTACAATTTAATGAAAGGTTCTTTACTGTACAGGAAGAGGCCCGTGTCTCTAATATATAACGGAGCGTAGGGGCTCTCAATAAAACTCTTGTTGCAATGAGCAGGGGTATTCTACCCAATATGGGGGCATACAGTGGCGAGGTACCAATTCCATACTGGGAACCGCGGAGATCAAGTTCCCCATATCCATATTGGGATATCCGAGGTTATTCGTCATCGAGAGATACTCGGAATGCAAACTCTTTAGGAGCCCAAAGAAATAATGGGCCGCCTTACATACATAGGGATAGGGGAGGGGTCCAGTAATATACCATATAATTATAGAGACCAAGTTGGAGTGGCACAGGCAGATAGGAAAAGATCTTATTCCCGACTGCAAGGGATTACTATAGGACAGAGTCTCCATCGAGACAGTTTTATGATCTATCAAGATCGCCAGTGCGGTAAATCATTGAAAGTGTGTGTGTCTGCGGTGTATGGCGAAGTTGCGTCGGTAAATCTGAAAGTCATAAATGACTCAAATAGTTATGTTACCTTTAAAAAGGATAAAACTGTGGGATTGACTGAAAAAAAAATATGAGAGTGGACCTTTGGAAACGGCCGAACACATTACAAACGAAATATTGCGGTGTCGGTTTGATTGAGACTGTTCATGAACGGTAGTGAAATATGCTTGCTACCGCTCACGCCCACTATCCCCGGGTTGAGCAGAACTCAATATTCATAAACTAAATAGTACAGAAGTTTAAGGCTACCCGAGTAGAATTGTCACGCGACAGAAAGTGTGTTAACTGTAATACCAGTACTAAAAGCTAATGTAACAATAAATAATCATGAATCAGTGGCCGACATCCCACAACATAATATTATGCGGCTTATGTATGAAAAAGCGTGCGAAACTCTCTCAGACTCTGAAAAAGAGGAGTTTAAAAGATTAATTGTCGAATATGCGGATGTGTTCGCGAAAACAGATCTAGAGTTGGGCTGTTTTAAAGTGGCAGAATACAAAATCACGACTACGGATGACATTTCGGTAGCGGACAAATTTAGGCGAACGCCGTTGAAATTTCAAATCCAAGAGAAGGAATATTTAGATGGCTTGTTAGAACAGGGGTTATAGAACACGCGGTGTCAGACTGGTCTTCTGCGCCGGTGCTAGTCCGGAAAAAAGATGGTTCATTGCGATATTGTACAGATGTAAGGCCATTAAATTCCAAAACAGTAAAGGATACTTATAACATCCCATTGCTAGATGATTGTTTGGATGCCCTCTATGGAAAGCGTCTATTCTGCGCATTAGATTTGTGTGTAGGGTATTACCAGATACCATTAGAGGTGGACTCTCGCAAAAAGACCGCGTTCGCGACGTTATATGGGAGTTACCAATGTACCCGATTGCCTATGGGACTCTGGAACAGCCCCGCCACTTTTCAAAGAGCTCTGCAGCTCATATTAAGGGGCATGACTTGGGAAGAACTTACTGTCTATTTAGACGACATCATTCTGTAAGGGGTTACTTTTCACGGTATTATGGGAACGTTGCGAACAGTGTTCCAGCGATTCCGTGAAAATAACTTGAGACTTAAACCATGCAAATGCGAATTCTTCAAAAGTGAGGTTTTTGGAAAGCTAGTCAGTGAAAAGGGAACTTCTCTATAGCTCCTAGAAAGGTGATTGCTGTGACAAAATGGCCCGTGCCAGTCACTGAAAATAAGTTACTGTCCTTTTTGGTGTTCATGACTTTTCATAGAGGGCACATCCCACATTTTTTAGAGTTTTTTAATAAAGAAAAAGGCAAGTAATATTTTTCGCTTGCACCGGGAATCGAACCCTTGAAATCGTGCATTGAAATAAAAACATGCACTTATGGATGTGTCAAATTTATGTGATTATATTATATTTAGTCAGTCAGTCACCAGCAACTGATTAGTAAAAGAGTATGATAATGGACCTTTGGAAACGGCCGAAGACTTGATTATATGCAAGCAGGTTTACAGTAGGAACAGATATTGACAACGTGCACCAGTACCTCGATAAATGTGAAAAATCCCTAGACGAACATATAAAACGAATGTTCAATGAAAAAGTATTAAGATATTTCCGTTTGTCAACAGAAAACGATGCTAATTTTTATTAAATCCAGCTGTCATGCAGAAATGAGAAAGGGTGTATGCTATACAGTTGGTGTTCAACTTACCAAAGTAGGGTCAATGTGAATGTGCGATTGGTATGGGGCCACAGGCTTATTGCAAATATGTGTTCTCCTCTGTAATGTTTGGAGCAGCTATGTTTTCCAAGAAACACACAATAACAACGGAAGAAAAGTGCACGCAAAACTCCAAAGATTCCATAAATGCAAAAAATATATTGGCAGCCCGCTTAAAGCAAATGCTATAGACATGCCTGGGGCAGATGAATTCATAAACATGCCCTTTGATCCACTTAGAATATGTAGGAGTTATGGAGCAGACAAGGCTTTCCATTATCGGGTCGCGGTGACCTTGACCTTTGACCACAACATCAACAGGGGTCATCCACTCACCACAGGCATTTCACCTATGAAGTTTCATGATATTTACTTCAGGGGGAGAGGAGTTATGGAGAGGACAAAGTTTTTCATTATCGGATCCCAATGACCTTTGACCTACGGACCTCAAAATCAAAAGAGTCATCCTCTAACCACAGGCAGTTCACCTTTGAAGTTTCGTGAGATTTGCTTCAGTGGGAGAGGAGTTATGAAGAGCACAAGGTTTTTCATTATCGGGTCCCAGTGACCTTTGACCTATTGACTTCAAAATCAATAGGGTCATCCTCTCACCACAAGCAGTTCACCTATGAAGTTTCATGATATTTGCTTCAGGGGGATGAGTTATGGAGAGAAAAAGGATTTTCATTATTGGGTCCAGTGACCTTGACCTTTGACCTTATTGCCTCAAAATCAATAGGGTTATCATCTCACCACAGGCAGTTCAGCTACGAAGTTTCATGAGATTTTCTTCAGTGGGAGAGGAGTTATGGCGCGAATAATGTTTTTCATTTATCGGGTACCGGTGACCTTGACCTTTGTCCTCAAAATCAATAGAGATCATCTACTCACCACTGGCAGTTTACCTATTAAGTTTCATGAGATTTTCTTCAGGGGAAGAGGAGTTATGGAGAGGACAAGGTTTTTCATTATCGGGTCCCAGTGATCTTTGACCTACTGACCTTAAAATCAATAGGGGTCATCCTTTCACCACAGGCAGTTCAGCTATGAAATTTGATGAGATTTTCCTCCGTGGGAAAGGAGATATAGAGCGGACAAGTTTTTTTCATTATCGGTTCCCGGTGACCTTGACCTTTGACCTCAAAATCAATAGAGGTCATCCACTCACCACAGGCAGTTCACCTATGAAGTTTCATGAAATTTGCTTCTGGAGGAGAGGAGTTATGGAGCGGACAAGGTTTTTCATTATTGGGTCACGGTGACCTTGACCTTTGAGTTACTGACCAAATCAATAGGGATCATCCTCTCATCAAGGGCAGTCAACCTATGAAGTTTTATGTTTTATGTTTTATTCAATAATACAGTAGACCATTTGGTCCATGAGTATACAGAATTACAAATAATTTTCAAATACAGAAGTCAATGGCAATACAAAATCTTAAATAATACTACCATTTGCTTAATATAGCATGCTAAATTAATTTAATTAATAATATTTCCAATATACTAAACAAATAGTTATCAAAAGCATTTATTTAGTATAGAAACGCAATTCAGTACTACCTTTCGCAAACAAAAATACCATTTGACATATTCAAAATGCAGAGTACATCTTGGGAGAGTACCAGTATTTAAAAAGTGTAATATAATTCGTTTCGGATTTTGAAAGCATCAAAAACATAGGTAGCTAGATTCTTTACAGTTATATTCTTTTCTGATGACAACAATTCGATAAATTTAGGAATATTTGGTCTCTGCCAATAGTACCGCTTGATAAGCTTTGTTCTTAGTTCTTTATATAAAGTGCATTCCAAAATAAAATGGTATTCGTCTTCTAGAACGTCACATATAATACATTTGCGCTCATTAAAAGGTATACTTAGTGGCTTATGCCAACGCCCCGCTTCTATCTGCAGCCTATGGGAGGACATTCTCAGTCTTGACAATGCTACTCTAAATTTTCTTATTTTAACAGTTTCTAGATATGATTTCTGAGAAAATACACAAAAAAGTGAATACGTTTTAGCTCTCGAGGAGTCATGTATACGGGTATTCCAGTTTTGAATAAATGTATCTGTCATTCTTTGTTTAAAAATTGATATGAACATATTCATGTTTCCAACTCCTTGGAATATCCAAACGTAATTAAACCCCAAGCTTTCTAACAAAGTTTGTACCGCTGATGCCCAGTTTTTCTTAGTTGGCCTCATCTCAATATCACAAAGCATCATATTATAGACAGCTTTTATATATTTATTACTTTCACAATTTAAAACTTTTAACCAATACTTTATCACAGATATCAATCGTTGCTGTCTTAAAGGTGTCCTGCCTATTTCACCATACACAAAATCGTTTTAAGTAGATTTTTTTACCCCAAGTGTACTTTTACAAAAACTGAGATGTACACGTTCTACTACGTTTGCATTTAAGAACCCCCAATTTTCGCAACCGTAATGCAATACTGGTTTTATTAGTGTATCAAATAAATCAAACACATGTCTTGTAGATAATTCTGTAAGTTTTTGTAAATATTTATTAAGTTTAAAGATGGATTTGCCTGCCTGACCAGCTAATGTATCAAGAGTAGTAGAAAACCACCCACCTGCAGTAAAAACAATACCCAAATATGTAAAATGGTTCACAATGTCTATATTTTTACCATCATACATGAAATGTAAATTTCTTGGTAATAAACCACCCCTTCTAAATATCATGATTTTGGTTTTCACGGTATTTACCGTTAATCTCCATTTATTGCAATAATCATGTAAAACATCTAATCCTTTCTGAAGGCCCTGTTCAGTATTAGAAAATACAACAATATCATCCGCATACAAAAGCAAGAACATCTTCAATAAACCAACTTCAATACCTTTAACATCATTTCTAATGAGATAATCTTCAATATCATTCAAATACATAGCAAATAAAAAAGGTGATAAACATTCTCCTTGTTTTACCCCTAAGTAGCATGAAAATTCCTCACTTAACTCATTATCATACTTAACAAATGATTTCACTGATTTATACATAGATTCAATAATATCAAGTATTTTCCCTCTTACAGTTTTAACCACAATATGTCCCTTACTATGTAATCGAAAGCTTTTGTGAAATCTATAAAAGCAGCAAATAAACGTTTTTCCTTCATTAATTGTATGCTGTATAATGCCGTGTAAAACAAAAATATTATCAACTGTTCCCATATTTCTTCTAAATCCAGACTGCGCTTCTACATAAACGTTATACTTCTCGGCCCAATCATTTAACCTGTTGTTTAAAATTCTTGTAAATAGTTTGCCAAACGTACTTAAAAGTGTAATACCCCTGTAATTGTTAACTTCATTAATACTACCTTTTTTGTGTAATGGTACAATATATCCGTCTGTCCATTTATCTTGGAAATAACCTACATTAAACACATTATTAAATAATTTGAAAATATAAGGTAAAACACCTGTATTATCAATTCCATAACGAAAAAATTCATTAATCATGTTATCTTGTCCCCCACTTTTACCCATTTTTAATTGTTTGCAGGCTTTTGTTATTTCAATGATCGATATTTCAACGTTTAATTCTTCAAACATTTCTTGTAACTCCCCATTTAAATATCTTTCATTGAAAAATAAAACGTCCTCATCTGGTTGGTAAAATACATCATTTGGATCATTTATAGCTTGAAAATATTTCGCAAAGTGATCGACAGATAACGTTTTTGATTTTTTATGTAGTTGTGCACCTTTCAGCATATTCCAATATTGTTTTGCATTTTTAAAACGCGCTGTTTCTAACTTATGTGTCTGTGTTTTGTCATATAAGTATTTATTTTGCCTAAATGAACTTTTATATTCAGTTCTGGAACGTGCCATATTTATTCGATTAATGTCGCTTTTATCCGACCTATATATGTTTAGCAGTTGATAAAACTCTTTTCTTTTTGATCTGCATATATCATCAAACCACTTTTGATTATTAATACATATATTACCTCCGTGTTTATTTTCTGTTGCATTCACAGTTTTCTTAAATAATGGGTCACATACATTACTAATAATATCATAAAATGCATCTAAGTTCATATCCAACTCATCCGGATGTAGAATTTCCGATAGTTGTTCGGTTATATGACTCAGTTTTTCTCTAACGTGTGGTTGGTTAAAACCATCAATGTAATTTATTTTTTTATCGTTATCCCATTTATAGATAAAGTTAATTTTTTTACCCTGTATATGTTCTACCTCCTCTTTAATAATTGCATTTGCACTTAATGAAAAACTCACAACACAGTGATCAGATAGTAATGTCGGTTCCTGAACTTCGAACGTACGAAATAAATTAACACGGTCAGGTCTGCATAAAACATAATCTATTACACTGCTTCCTTTATTTTTGATACAGGTATACCTTCCAATATATTTATCTCCCCCTACCCTACCATTCATTATCCTTAATCCTGCATTTATACAAAATTCCAACAAGTTTCTACCATATTCATTACATACTTTATCTTCAGAAAAACGTTCAACTGGTGTATCAACAATATAGTCATCTGGTAAAATATCGGATATATGTAAAGAGTCATTTTCAACGATCCCAATATGTAGAAAGTCATGAAAAGAATAGCAAATACTTCGCTAACATTGAAAAAAAAAAATCCGGAAAAAAGGTCATATTTAAATTACATTGTCATGGTAAAATACTTACTAATCAAAAAGATATTTTGAACGCACAAACAGCATACTATACAAATATTTATAAAAAACGTGAATGCAACCTTTCTAAATACGACTTTTTTAATAAAACTATGAACACTTTAAATGAAGATAACAAAAATAATTGTGAGGGTTTGTTAACTGAATATGAATGTGCTTTAGGCCTTAAACAAATGAATAACAATAAAAGTCCGGGATCAGATGGTATCACTACTGAGTTTTACAAAATATTTTGGAAGGATATTAAAAAATATCTCCTCAATTCATTAAACTACTCCTCTCAGACGGCAGAAATGACAGAGCTTCAGAAACAAAGCGTCATAACTCTAATTCCAAAATCAGGTAAAGATATAACTCTGTTAGAAAACTGGCGACCGATAAGCCTTCTCAATGTTGATTATAAAATAGCTTCCAAGGCAATTGCCAACAGAATAAAACCAGTCTTATCCTATATTATAAGTAATGCACAGACAGGTTTTATTAAAGGACGATACATTGGTGAAAACATTAGACTACTATTTGAAATGTTAGAATACATAGAAGACTTTGATATTTCATCCCTTTTATTCTTTTCTGATTTTGAAAAGGCTTTTGATAGTTTAGATCATGGTTTTATAATAAACTGTCTTAAACACTTCAACTTTGGAGAATCACTTATAAATTGGGTAAAACTATTTAACTCGGATTCAAAAAGCTGTATCATTAATAATGGACACATGTCAGATTTCTTTACTATTGCCAGAGGAGTACGCCAGGGATGTCCATTGTCCCCTTATCTGTTCATTTTATGCATAGAACTTTTATCATATGAAATATATACTAATACAGACATAAAAGGTGTTAACATCAAAGGACATGAGTTCAAGCAATCATTATTTGCAGACGATGCCACATTCATCACAGACGGATCAAAAAAATCTTTTACAACTTTAACTGATGTACTAGATAATTTTAGCTTTATTTCTGGTCTCAAGTTAAATATATCCAAATGTACTGTACTAAGAGCGGGCCGTCTAAAACATAATGCTACAATCTACTGTGCGAACAAAAAGTTTCACTGGTGCTCTCATAATGTAAAATCATTAGGAATGATGTTTCATACTGACAAATCAAAAAACTTCCAATCAAATTTAATACCTAAGATAAATGCTTTTTGTAATTGTTTGAAACAATGGCAGCACAGAAAGCTGACACTCCTTGGGAAAATTACTGTGCTAAAATCCTTTGCTTTGCCCAAGTTGATTTACCCGTTGACAGTACTTCCGAACCCTCCAAAAGAATATATAAAAAGTCTAAACGACACCATGTTCAATTTTTTATGGGATAACAAACCTGATAAAATTAAAAGAGAAGTAATTACTCGAGGGTATGAAGATGGAGGACTGAAAATGATCGATTTAAATAAATTTTTGATATCTCTAAAAGCTGGCTGGATAAAACGAATATTTGACTCTGAAAATAACGGCAAATGGAAGATTTTTTATGCCGATAAAATTTCAAATTATGGTAGTAAATTGTTATTTGAATGTAACTTAAATAAATCAGATATGAAAGTGTTAATTCCAAACAACGGTTTTTTGCAAGACGTTGTAATTGCATGGCAACACATTCACTTTCAAAATCAAACAAACGTAATAGGTAAAGAAATCATTTGGAATAACTCAAACATAAAAGTAGGAAATAAAACAATTTTCAAAAAGTCCTGGTTTGATAGAGGAATACAATTTATAGAACAATTATATGATTATAGAAAAAAAGAGTTTTACACTTTTAAAGATCTAGCTGATATATATGAGATCTCTAAACACGATTTCTTATTTTATATGTCTATACTATCAAGTATACCAAAAGATTGGAAATCAAAATTAAAGTTAGAAAATATAAATATAAAAAGAGATGAGACACTCCTAAACAAATTGTTAAAGGCTAAACGGGCCAATAAATTTTTATATGAATATCAAATGAATATTGACAGAAAAATAGAAATTAAATCAGAGAAAAAATGGGAAGCTTTTACAAATACTACATTAACCTGGAAAAAAATATATATGCTGCCAATGAAAGCAACTATAGATACGAAACTCCGAGAATTTCAATATAAATATTTAATGCGCATAGTACCGACAAATAAATTTTTATTCAAATGCAATATTGTTCAGTCCAATCTCTGCGACTTTTGCAGTATGCATATTGAATCTGTAAATCACTTGTTCTGGGAATGTAATATTGCTCAAACGTTTTGGTCGGAGTTAAAAACATACATTTCCGGCTTAAACCTATTCATAGATTTGAACTTTGACACTATATCTTTTGGCATAACAGATTTTTCTATCAATAACACTATAAAAAACTTCTTGATTATTAGTGGAAAGTATTTTATTTTTAGAAATAAATGCACAAACACCATTCCTAAATTTATTTGTTTCAAGACTTATCTATACAGACGAATCGAAATTGAAAAATGTATAGCACTTGCGAACGATAAATTAGAGACCCATGAGACAAAATGGCGAAACTTTATTAACTGATCGATTAAGTATAATTATTAGACACCAAATTAGACAAACCGAAACTCTACTTCTTTCATCGTACATTTTCACTTCTTCCATCTGTATTATGTGTCTGTCTTACTTCTCTTCCTTTCTTCTATGAACTATTTTCTTCATCTACTCTCTACATAACTAAACTGTTTCACTGGAAATCTTTGTTGGTTAAGTCTATGAACATGTCATGAATAAAATACTGTTTGATAGAATATATGTATCTTGATAATATCGTTATGCATTATTGTATGATATGACTTACAAATGTTTTCTTGTGAAATAAAATATTAAATTAAAAAAAAAAAAAAAATTCAACGAAGTCACAACTTGTTGCCGATCTGGCGTTCATATCCCCACATATAATAAAGTTACATTTATTATCAGACATGTTTTCGAAAAGAATCATGTCATTCAACATAATATCAAAAATACTGTTATCTTCCAATAAGACTCTACCGCTTCCCATAGGTATATTGTAGCATAAACATAAATAAACATCCTCTTTTAAGTTAAATAATGCACCGTTTAATTTAACCCAAATTACACAATCACTAATTTTTTTAATTAAGGTATCATTAGTTACTAATCTATCTGCGATATAAACAATTAACCCACCTGAATCCCTTTTAGTATTTTTTACTTTAAGCGTTCTATTTAACACAAAAGACTCAAAACCATTTACATCAACATTTGAGCTTTCATTTGTCCATGTTTCTGTCAGTAACACTACATCATGTTTATCAAAAATATCAGTCAGTTCCGGATATTCCAATTTATTATAACGTTTACCTCTTAATCCCTGTACATTTAACAACGCAAATTTAATCGTACTCCCCACTTTGTCCTAAAGTTTATCATCAATGCTCTCATGTTCAGACTCAGTTCTCTGTGTATTTGACAGTTTATCTCTACCGTCGCCTTCATTTCCACCTAGGGCAGATGCGTTGTTCGAATTTCCATTCTGTGCATTAACATGTTCGCTGCTTGTTGGAGTATTACTACGTTTCCCACCACTTTTGGAAGAATTATCTCGCACTAACTGCTTGCCCTTGTTCGTATTTCCTCTACGTACGATAGATCTAGACCTACTATTATCCGGCGTTTTCTGTCTCGGCTCCCTGTGTTCCCGTACTGTTGAAACAGACCGTGACCTTTCACGCAATGCACGGACTTGAACCACTTGTTCATGAATAGCTGTGTCTTGAGTGCTGGACTTCTCTCCAGGTGTATATGAGATTTGCTTCAGGTGGAGAGGGATTAAGGTTGCGTCTACAGACAGATAGACTGACGGACAGACGGACAATGTGAAACCAGTATACCCACTTCGTTTAGCGAGATTATAATTAGGCAATTAAGAGTGCGGACACCATTAATTTCATGATTTTTTAATATTGCAAGGGCCATAACTGTGAAATTACTGTGGCGATTTGCTGATTATCGAACTTGGTCGAGGCATTGAGCCAATATACCATTTGAGCAAGTTTGGAGAAGATCGGATAACAATTACCCAAGTTAGAGTGCGGACACCATTAATTTCGCGATTTTTTACTATTCCAAGGGCCATAACTCTGAAATTACTAAGGCGATATCGGTCAGTTATCGAACTTGATCGAGGTATTATGCCAATATACCATTTGGGCAGGTTTGGAGAAGATCGGATAATAATTACCCAATTAGATTGCGGGCACCATTAATTTCGCGATTTTTTACTATTCCAAGTGCTATAACTCTGAAATTACTAAGGCGATTTGGCCAATTATCGAACTTGATCGAGGCATTGTGCCCATATCCAATTTGACCAAGTTTGGAAACGATCTGATAACAATTAGGAACAATTAGCTAAGTTAGAGTGTGGACATCATTTTTGCTCGGGCGGACGAACATGGGTCCTTCCCCATTCTTCAAATGGCGGGGGCATAAAATCAGTGTGTATTATAAGTGACTTTTTATTATGACACACTTTTTTAATTTAAATTGATCATGAAAATGAATGAAATAAATGTAATAAATTAAAATTGTTTTTAAGACTCGACATTTAGTTCTTTTTTGATATCCTTTATTGCACACAATTGAAAAGACATAACTTCTTTTAATGATCAATTCATTTATATGATTTTTTTATAGATAAATTTAACATTATTAAACCTCACGTTAACACTCAAGTATAAAATGCCACTACATGTTATACTGTTTCCAGATTATGACGTCACGCAGTCCAAAAATATGTACAGTCTCATGACAACCTCCGCGCAGGGAAATCCCTGCCACCACTCAAATCACGTGACATAGCTGATGCCATGTGATTACAAAAAATGGCGATACACTAGGTAATGCTTGGTACAGCAAACTCTTGCCGTAACCAACAGGCAATTGACAATAACATCGATCATCACCTTCGAGAAGATGTTGAAAACATTAAACCTGGTTTTGGCTTGCGTGTAATCTCTTTATTAAATTTACGCACAGCTTCTGTAATGTTCCCAACGGAATACATGTTTGTTTACAAGTACTGTAACTTAGTAACCGGTGTGAATGTTCGCTAAATTTGAATTTTTTTATACAAATAAATTATTTTTGTACCCATATACCGTTTTTCACACTATTTTCCTATATTATGAACAAAGCAAGTTGAAATATTGGCCTAAAAATATTTAACCAAAAAATTAAACTTAGCTAGTGTGTGTGGTGGCAGTGATTACTGTAACAGAAAGGGGAAGTAACCACTGCGGGGAGTTTGGTCTCATGATTGTGACGTCATAGCTTTCTAACGCTCAATAGAGTCTTAACCACAGTATTTTTGTTTTTGTTGACCACAGCTTGTTGCTTAAATCAAAACTGGTTAAAAAATATATAATGTATAATTAGTATTTTTTTGTTTTATATAGCTAAATGTCTTCCTTTTTTAAAAAAAAAATCAATTTTTAATACACAATATTCGTTCGGTATAATAAAATAAATAGTGCATCCCAGTGAGAGTGGAAGTGGATATTGTCAACCTTCAGAAAATATTATGTCGACGGACTCGGTCGACATTTTCCCCGAGTTGACAATCGACGGCCTCGGTCGACATTTTCCTCGGGTTGGCAATATCCACTGTCACCTTCACTGGGATGCACTATTATATAATGTCGACTTGGATCAAACAGCAAGTCATACTCAGTTAAATTAAGCATATTTTGTAACGATGCATGTTCTGTAATTACATAACATAAAACACGCATATGTTATATCTGATCTATCGCTTGTTGATCCTCCGTAAGCTTGCGAAACAGAGCTGATCAATCCTCCAGGTGTAGAGTCTTGTTTTAGGGAATTTCAGTTTAAAATCAGATGGACTGAAATGGCGAACCAAATCCTGAGATGGATATATGTTAATCTCACGCCACTGTCTTGACATGAAAATTATCCATGTGTACACTATGTTTTTTACAACTGACAGTTCAAAGTTTGTTGTATAGCGCCTTAATTTCATTAATGTCATGAAGAGTTGATTTTCAACAGACAATCCTGCTACATGAATTTGTTTTATCTTAATAAGTAAGCAGTAGGTCCAAGTGTATTCAATACAAACAAAAACTTAGAGCAGGACTCTAAGCCAGTATAAAAGTGAATGACTTCATCATTCAATCGAAAACATTGGCAGTGTATCGGTCTGGGTTGTGCAATTTTTCACCTCTAAACTTTCCTCAAAATACGGCGTGGCAGTCAACATTTCATCCTGCACGACAATCTCTTCAGCACATTCTAAGTCGTCACTAAAACTTGTTTGAAGCTCAGCTTTGCATTCTTCATCTGCTTTTCGTTTTCGATTCTCGCGTAATTGAGCCCTATCTTTCCGGCCAATATCCGTTTCTTATTATTCTCGAGTCCATGCGAAGATGCTCAGTACAACTGTGAACAGGAGTCTTGCATATTTTGCAATCCTGAAAATATATGATCATTAAAAATGATGCTATAAATAACTTCTGGTCAATGATTCAATGAACGTTTGGGGTTTAATGGCGATTTTAACAATATTTCAGTCATGTGACTACAGTGTCTACTGGTAAAAGTGAGCTTAGTGCTCACCTTCATAGTGGTGTCACACTGGAATACATGACATTGTATCACCTAGACACATGACATGATACCTGACCCCCAGTCACATTATACTGACAAATGGCCGACCAGTCCTAGACCAGTCACATTATACTGACACATGGCCGACCAGTCCTAGACTACCATTTATATGCTGAACATCAAGCAAGGGAACTACTAGTATATTTTTTGGTATGGCTCGGCTGGGGATTTGAACCCACAACAAAAACGGTGAACAACATATTTACAAGCCTTAGATGTGTCTTATTCACAAGCCTTGGTTTTGTTTATAGTAAAGAGCATATTTTCAAAAAGGTATGTATAAAAGTCGAACAGGAAATGTAGCTACTGACAGAACAGTCAACCAAAGTAGGTATAAAAGACGTGCAGGAAATGTAGCATTCACAGAACACAGACAACGAAAACACGCATACAAGACGAACACCAGTTACAAGAAAGAATAGTTTTAGTGGGTTTAATCTGGATTCCATGGTGTACCTCACTCTTACTGTTCATACTGTTCATCTGTCTTCGATGTCATTTAAAACTGTTGTTCCTTGGGCCCTTTTAGAAATGTTTTTCCAGTCTGGTGGTACGCCACTGTACTATAGTGTACACTTAGCGTACAAATTCGAGACCTACTTTTGTGACCCATATTGAAAGTCTTTTAAATTTTCTGGTAATTGACTTCCGGTTCGGATTTAAATTATGAAATTAATTAGTACATTAAATACCGACTAAGTCACTAGCACGATTTCACCATTGATAAAATAGATGTAATGGATGCATTAGAAGAGAAACAAGTAAATAGTCATCCAATATTGAAAATGGTCGACACACCCGAACAAAAGTTAAAAAAACAAAACAGTTCGCTATTTTGACAAAAATAAACAGGTAGATGCCATCCTGAATATTTGTTGATCGATGCTGAATATATTATAGATGCTTTAGAGGTAAGACGGTTGGATTCTGCGTTGATATAGTCGACGATTTCGAGAGAGTTATTTTAAAGACGGCCTTCTTGATAGAAACCGGTACCGGAAGTGATACCCAAGTCGTCCCAAAAAAACAAGACAGTGTAAGTAAATAATTCCCGCCATGCTATATCCTCTATCAAACTAGGGATGATTAATATGCAATATTAATATTAATAGGCAATACAAGTATAACACAGATACAGGCAAAGGCAATATGCAGCAATATAACTATACCACAATGACAATAGCAGAATTATTAGACAATAAAACACAAAGACGCCCCCGGAGACCTTTTTGTCGCTGACTCCACTCTAGGGCAGTATCCCTATTGACAACGCTTTTGTGTTTGTACGTCGTTTACTTTGCTATTTCATTGATTTTGTTTGTTTGTTTTGTTTTGTATGCGTACTTTGCTATTTCCTTGTAATTTTTGTTTGTTTTGTTTTGTATGCGTACTTTGCTATTTCCTTGATTTTTTTTGTTTGTTTTGTATGCGTACTTTGCTATTTCCTTGAAATTTTTTGTTTGTTTTGTTTTGTATGCGTACGTTGCTACTTCTTGGATTTTTTTGTTTGTTTTGTTTTGTTTGCGTACTTTGCTATTTCCTTGTAATTTTTGTTGGTTTTGTTTTGTATGCGTACTTTGCTATTTCCTTGAATTTTTGTTTGTTTTGTTTTGTATGCGTACTTTGCTATTTCCTTGAATTGTTTTGTTTGTTTTGTTTTGTATGCGTACTTTGCTATTTCCTTGAATTTTTTTGTTTGTTTTGTTTTGTATGCGTACTTTGCTATTTCCTTGTAATTTTTGTTTGTTTTGTTTTGTATGCGTACTTTGCTATTTCCTTGTATTTTTTTTGTTTGTTTTGTTTTGTATGCGTACTTTGCTATTTCCTTGTATTTTTTTGTTTGTTTTGTTTTGTATGCGTACTTTGCTATTTCCTTGTATTTTTTGTTTGTTTTGTTTTGTATGCGTACTTTGTTATTTCCTTGTATTTGTTTGTTTGTTTTGGTTTGTATGCGTACTTTGCTATTTCGTTGTATTTGTTTGTTTGTTTTGTTTTGTATGCGTGTTCTTGGTTGACGGTGATCTGTGAAAGCTACATTTCCAGTTGGACTGTTATACCTACGTTTATGATCATGTATATTTGAATACAAAACAAACTGAATCCTAGAAAGCCACGAAACAATTATCAATGACTTGGCAAACACAAAAGCAATACGACGGTAAACCATTAAGTGTCGTGCCGACAAGATGTAATACGGAAGACAAACATAAATATGTCCCTTTCAGGATTAAGGCATAAGTCATGATAGGGTCCAACATATATCTGGTCATCGTACAGTCAAAAAGGAAAGAATAATGATGAACTGCAAATGAACCAACGACTAAATAAAAAGTTTAATAAAGATTTATGAAAGTGATCATGACCAAGAATCTTACGAAATTTGTAAATCACGCCACTATAGAAGTCAGGTCGTGATAATTCGTGTCTCATTTGGGTTATTAAGTGATTTTATTTTTTAAAAGTAGATCTGTGTTACGATACGATAATAAAAGTTTGCAAAGGGTTTTATGAAGTGTGTGGTAATGGTAGCCCTGATAGAGTAGCGTTTTGGTTATACAAGGATTACGAATATTAAAGTCCTCAACTCGACTACAAGCTCTAGAAAAACGAATACGGTGAGCAACATAAACCGCATAAGAAGTTGCTCGGGTAAACCCCCGTCTAAATTCAGAACAACCAATAATACACTGATGCATAAAAGCAACGTAAGCGATAAAACAATCACAAACGGGTTGATAATAGTGGGTACCGCCTTGATAAACGGGTTTGATAATAGGGATACCGCCTTGACAAACGGGTTGATAATAGGGGGTACCGACTTGACAAAAGGGTTGATAATAGTGGGTACCGCCTTGACAAACGGGTTGGTAATAGTGGGTACCGCCTTGACAAACGGGTTGATAATAGGGGATACCGCCTTGACAAACGGGTTAATAATAGTGGGTACCGCTTGACAAACGGGTTTATAATAGGGTGTACCGCCTTGACAAACGGGTTGATAATAGGGGATAACCGCCTTGATACGTTTAGTGGCAAATTGGGCCGCTGGGTGTTTCAAACAGGTTCTTAAACGGAACAGTGTTAATAAAGAAATCCCCACCATGCTATCTCTTTTACCAAGCACAAGCCTTGGATGTGTTTATGGTGAACAGTACACTTCTCAAAACTGCTAACTACACCGCTCACGTTTTGGGTTATATATATCGATGGGTTGAATGTTTTTCAATAAAATAAAAAGGAAATACCAATTCAATCATTTTTACATCATTTCATTTTATTTTTTTCATGGGCAATGCTAGAACTAAACCACAATAAGCAATTACAAACGACCCATGTAAACACTAAAGTCACACTTTTCCCATATCTATGTAGATATGGGAAAAGTGTGACTTTAGTGTTTACATGGGTCGTTTGTAATTGCTTATTGTGGTTTAGTTCTAGCATTGCCATGTAAACACTAAAGTCACACTTTTCCCATATCTATGTAGATATGGGAAAAGTGTGACTTTAGTGTTTACATGGGTCGTTTGTAATTGCTTATTGTGGTTTAGTTCTAGCATTGCCCATGAAAAAAATAAAATGAAATGATGTAAAAATGATTGAATTGGTATTTCCTTTTTATTTTATTGAAAAACATTCAACCCATCGATATATATAAGCAAAAAAGTGAGCGGTGTAGTTAGCAGTTTTGAGAAGTGTATATTAAAAACAACTTAATCTACCATTAGTTTAATTTTAAATAGAGGATATTTGTTGTTTTGGACTGAATAACAAATTTTATTTCATCGAGAAATGTGAAAAATATTGAAGTTTGATCACTTCGAGATGAAATAAAATCTGTTAAACACGACAAAACAACACATTTTCTTTTTATTTTATGCTTTATAATCAAAGAGTACTGCAGTATGCAGAACAATTATGACGACGCCATTGGCTTAGTATGATAAAACTGCTGTTTAAAATTCCCCATAACTTCTAAACTACTTAACCGATTTCAATAATCTACGACTCATTTTCTTAGTAAAGTTATTTCCAATCCAATGATATAACTTTTATAGCAACTTTCTGATAAAAAGTAGTTTTTGAAAAAATGACCAACTGACCTGTTTCACTGTAAATGACAACAATTCTGAAATACATGACCAGTTTTAAAAACTATGGCTCATTTTCTTAGTTAGACCATTTACAGTCGAATGATATATAATAAACAGTTATTTTCTAAAAAAAAAATATAAAAAAATGATATTGAAAAAAAAAGTAGTTTCAGCAGTGAAAAAAATAAAACTCTATATGTCATCAAAGGTATGAAATATCACTTTTTATTTCATTGCTAAAATCACTATTTCACTGCTAAGCATAAAATACTTATAAATGTATGTATTTATAAAACAGATTATAATATCGTTTAAAAGTAACATTTACAATAAAGTAAGCAATCCACTTTTCATGGCCAAGCTCACTGCCTTATTATGGTGCTGACGTGGTATTTGTATAAAACAAAATTTTATTACAAAACTAACTATAATCTTTAAATGCCATAATTTTGTCATTTCTTCGTCATAATTTATATCAACTGTTGAATCAACATCATTCTAAAAATGAAAATTACCGAAGATTGTAATGTTTAAACGTATAAATGTATTTTTAATGGGGGTTAAACAGTTCGACAATAAATTCTTCACTAATTGCCACATCTATTTCTACTTTTATCATCCACCCTATCACATAGCTCATGATTTTTATTGGTTCAACAGCAAAATCACATGAAGAGGGTTGTTCTAGATAATACGTTTTTTTTTTACACAATTCAAGTGGCACTCTATCCTCGCTTCATCAGTTTTAAGATCCGAACTGGATATATTGCCTGGACCCACTGAAGGTTCTCAGCTTACATTTATTTTAGTTTTTTGGTGTTTTACGTCATTTTCAGCAAATGTAAGGTTATATATGACGGCCGAATTTTGTGGCGGAGGCAGACCACCCACTTTTCTGGGTAGAACCAGTCCTGTACACCTCCCGCCATCCGTAAGAATAGTAATTGTACCATTAGGTGTCCATGCCTCTACGTACTCTAGTCGATCAAGATCGCTTTGCATCGTATCAACTCATATTTGCATATTTAATGTATTACCATTTCCTTATATTCGTACGTGTTGTTGCTTTATTTTCTATAAAATAATTATTATGTTTCATGGTATGTTCTTTTGACCCGTATTAGCTCTACTGTTTCACGAAACGTCCAGTGACATTTCCCCATTTATTAGAGCATAGTTTCCATGAAGGAGCTCTTTTTTTTTTCTTTTTTTTTTTCTTTTTTTTTTTCTTTTTTGTTTTGTTAAATCCTTTGTATGAGAAGCAGTGGCTCACGGGATGTAAAATACATAAATGCTGTTTACACGACATGTCAATTTTCCAACAAGTAAACTCCCCCTAAATGTTCAATCGGGCAAGATCGATAGTTTATACTAAACAGAACTCCTTATGCCCCCATATTACATATATATATATATGTTATCACTTTTCGTTTTCTTGTAATGAATTGTATAGGTTCATTTGTACCGTATTCCAACATTGCTGCTTGTGTTCGGTTTATTTTCGGAGGAGCTATTTTCAATCATGGTGCACGTGCAACTCGATTTTATTCAATAAAGTAACCGATATTTAATATGTAAATCGATTGAAATTCGAAATGTTATACTACGCGGCGTTAGAAGTTCTGATACATATATAATAAAAAATACTTCATTTACGCCCCTCATTGTTGAAAACATAACTACATTCGTATTTAATGTAATACAAATTGTGCTGGAGTTATTTAAATGATTGCGAGAAAATCTGATCATTTCATGACTAGTTTAGGGGATAAAGAAAGTCGTTAGAGCACCTGCAAGATTGAGTCACTAATAATGTTATAAAACTAAAAATGCCAAACAAGTAAATCAGATGTTTTATCCTCAGTTTTTGAAGTCAGTCGTCGAATCACCTAGTAATTCTCAAAACAAATCGGAGAACGTTTTGGACATGGCCTTAAATATCGAGGATTGGAATACATTATATAAACAAACATTTATTTCAGTAGACAATACTTACCTTCAATCTTCGCAATTCAAAAGTTTTCATAGAATTAGTTTTACCAATGCAAGATTACATCAATGTGGAATGTCTGAAACCGAACTGTGTACTTTTTGTAATAATTCTAAAGGAACTATTTTACATTTATTTTATGACTGCATCTTTTCCAGAAATATTCTTATAGAGTTTTTCGGTCATCTGAAGGAAGAATGCAATATTTTGTTAGAAATCAAACCGAAGGATATCATTCTAGGCTCTAAGTGCTTAACAGACCATGACGATAGTTTATGTAGTTTAGCGCTTCTCTATGAAAGTATATTTATTCTTGCAAACGAGAAAATGTCTTCCATTTTACTGAATTTATATAGAACAAGTTAAACGATTTCGAAATATTGAATCGTTCCCAATATATATGTACCCCTTAGCAAAAGGTAATATTATTTTAAAAAAAAATGTAATTCAGGATATGCTGTGACAGAACATATCAGAACTATAGGTTATTTAGCAGTAATTAGCTGTACGTTATATTGTATAACCATTCCCTGTATGATTAAATTCTCAATAGAGAGCAGAGAGGTTCTATTACAAATAACACTTGTATTGTATGAGGTCGTAAAAATCACATCTGTATTGTGTGTCTAAACAATTACAATGTATACGTACACTTGATATTTGAAATAAAATGTTAAAAAAAAAAGATTGAGTGACGAATGTGTGGACTCTGACTGTATGTCTATTTGGTTGGTTCCTATTAGATATGCTAGTGCGACGTACCAAGTAAATTACATAAGCGGATAATCAAAGTCAATTTTATTTTATTTTATTGCAGTTATTGCAAGTTACTCCAATTTTTTTCTCCCTAATATATTTGGAAAAAGACGGTCGATGCAATAAATCAGTTATTTGGTTTGTTACTGACCACCTAAGGATATTATATATAGATAGCAGTGAAATAATGCATAATTATTGTGATTGAAATAAATCGTTATATTTTAAGTGTTTATATTTTCACATATGAGCATGTATATATATATATATATATATATATATGAGAAAAATACTGTTAAATTTATACAATCAGCATGGAAGTGGTCTAACTTAGAAAACGAGTAGCAGTTTTTGGAAACTCGGTCAAGTATTTTTGCCATTTATAGTTTGCTAGCACAAATTAACCCTTAACTCTCTAAGCACGAATATAATAGCCTTTGCGTCCATTGTAAACCAAGATCAGCATGCGAGTAACTCTCAGGTTGATCAGGGAGAACCGTCCATTATATATATATTTATATAGCGGGTTAAGGGTTAAATCAATTAAAAATGGTCTGTTTTATTGAGTTGGTAGGAACATCCTATACCACTGGATTGGAAATACTTTAATTGATTCGTATTTTAATAACATGGGTCAAGAATTTAAAAGTTTCGGTTATATAAAAATGGCAATTTCACCATATTGAGCCGAAGTCGTTCCCGCATAAAACCGAGTATGTGTACATGTATAATAATAAGAATCCGTTAGTTGTCGTGAGAGAAACATTAACTATTTTCACTCGTTCTAAATCTCTCTTTGACTATTTTTCTCCAATCTAACAAATATTATCTCTATATGTTCATTGTTTATACCTGAATGGCTATAAAATCCTAACGTACTAGTAAGTGATAACACGTTTATTGTCTCATTTAAACAACGTTTAGTTGGTACTTTATACAGAAATGGTTCTCAGAGAAAGAAAATAGTAAGGCTCTTAATTTATACAATATTAGCAAAGCATCTTTTGTATATGAATGATATTTAGATCTCATTCCATGTGACTTAATAACATTAATTTGTAAGATGCGCTTATCTTCGCATTCATTAAGAATACAAACTGGGCGTTATTCCTAGGGAGGAACGTTATTGTGTATATTGTAATACTAATGATATAGAAGATGAATATTATTTTAAAAAGTCAAAGTCGCCCCGACTACAAATCAGTAGTTTTATTAGGAAGGCACCAACTTGACAAACACATATGAAAATGCTATCATTTATTAAAATGTTTGATCATTTATTAAATTGTTTGGAAAATATTGGGCGCGGCTCCAAATAGCGGGCTGCCGGCAAAACATACATATATCATGGCAGCCCTTAACATGTTTCACAAAAGAGGGCATGGTCCAAATTCCTGATACCCTTAAAGAAGCCCCAATAGGCTTAAATAAAAGATGAAGCCCCAATAGGCTTAAAAAATAGAGGGCATGGCCCAATAGCCTTATACCCTTAGTGAAGTTCCAAAATAAATGTTTATTCAAAACTCTAATTCTGAAGTAAAATGTTTCTTCATTTAATCACTTGAAAGTTATTTCTTTTCTAAAGTTTATCATAATGTGCACGACCGAAGAAGGCATGATGCACCAGCAATAAGCCCCAAAAAGGCTTAATATTTCATGCTGTAATACCCACCCTGGGGAACAGTGGTCAGTATTACATTGACATTTACTAATTATAGCTATTTGTCATTAAATTTTATTTCACTTGAATTGAAGTATTCGCTGACGGCCATTCTTCTCTTGCCGCACCGATCTTCTGGTATATCGTTCTGCTTCTGGAGCCGCAGCGATTATCGATCTTCTGGTATATCGGTCTGCTGCCAATGCCGCACCGGCACCGATCATCAGGTATATCGTTCTGCTTCTGGAGCCGCATCGGTTATCGATCGTCTGATATATCGTTCTGCTTCCGACGCCGCACCGGCACCGATCTTCAGGTATATCGTTCTGCTTCTGGAGCCGTACCGATTACGGATCCTCTGGTATATCGTTCTGCTTTCGAAGCCACACTTGTTCTGTACCATGGATGTTTCTGAAATGATATGCAGACAACAGCAGGATCTTTTTATTAACGAAGGTACAATTTTGGCCTATATCAAAAACGAAACAGATGAAATATGTTGAATAGTAATGGATCAACTTATTTATCGAGTATGACAAAGAACTACATCCCTAGGAAAAAAAGGGTGAGGTGGGTGGGGAAATTTTAGTTTTTCACTCAGCATGAAAACGTACATACCGTCCTCTTTAATGTAAAGGATTGCGCATGCGCAATTAATGGAAAATTACAATAGCAGAGCTAGGTTACAAAACAGTGGGTGCCTCCAAATAACTCTGGCTATTAACGAGTAATAGTACGTATTATTAGGAAGGCAACAACTTGACAAACACATATGAAAATATTATCATTTATTAAATTGTTTGATCATTTATTAAATTGTACTACTTCCATCTCTTGTTTGTGTTCGTTGCTTCCAAGGGATCCACTTTTAAGTATTTATTTATTAAAATGTCCGTTTATATTGATTTAAACAAAGGATATGTTAAAAATATATTTTTACAAAAGGCCAAGTATGTTTAAGTTCATTGAATTATTACAACCTGTGAAAAGACATAGCGAAATATATAAAATGTGCACTAAAGTTACGTATATCTGTAACCACCATACTACATAGTTCATCCTCTAATTACAATAGTATTGATACATTTTGTTAATTAGTATTTCTTTTGTGTGGGAGCTTGTGTATGCGCGTGCGTATGCGCGTGCGTACATGCGTGCGTGTGTGTGTGTGTGTTATTATCACGTGATCATTACCTGTGTATATATTTATGTTCATTTGAATGATGATGTTCTGTTCAAGTCAATAAAGTCTTTGTTCTGTTCTGTTCTGTATAAAATATAAACAATACAAATACAAACAATGCAAATATAAACTATGAAAATATAAACAGTAGAAAACAAAAGTTGTTGGTTTGTCTCGGATGTCAGATTTGTTTTCCATCTCAAATTGAGAAATCTCAAATATTTAAAATCATGTTACGCACTCGTGAAAATAAGCTTTCCCGCTTAAAATCCATATTCACGCCAAGTACAATTCAATTCTGCGGATGAGAAGGTTCTAGCTTCATTATGCATATTTCTATTTCAATATTAATGGAGTTTGGGCTTGGAATACTCTCGGTGTGTTGGTGCACCGTAAAAACCCATTCAGATAAACTATTTATGACTAAAATGTCAAAGTTCGGAAGCGCGTTATATTTATGTAAATAAAATAAAATAAGTAACAGCTGAGAAGGGTCTTACGAAGTTTTTTTTTAATTATTCCAACAAAGGATGTAATGTCTTTTATAATGGAGAAGATGATATTGTGAATCTGTTACCATAAAACGCTTAAGATGTAAACATTGTAAATCTGTGGCTATAAAACGCTTATGATGTATATACTGTAATAAACGGTTAAAGAAATATTTAATGGAAATAAATACTTGCCACCTGTGGTGAACACAATATATATATATACTTTGGGTGTAGAAGTCGTGGTCCAGTGGTAGAGCGTCGGGCTCCAGGTCGAAAGGTCGTGGGTTAGATCCGTTCCGTAGCCATACTATTTATCATTAAGCAAGATAATTAATCCACATAGCCTAGTACTTAGCCAGTTAAACGTTTACATTAATTTCTTGTAACTTACATAAATTAAGCACATTGGTAATACAGACCGTCCATTTACTGAGACTGCGTGTCTTGTAGTTTGACTGTGAGTGAAGTGTTTTCATTTACTGTGTTAAAACTTGTCTTCACTCAACAACTAGTATCTATGTCATTGTTTATTTAAAGTCTGTGGTAAACAAACTAAGTTAAAGTAATCACCAATTAAATTGCAACTGTTAATAACTATTAAAAATCCGTGGTGAATTAATAGACATGTATATCTGTACTAATATTTACATTATATTATATATGTTTATCATACGGATAACAAGCTGTTTTATTTGACTCATTTGATATAATACATGTGTTAAGGAAATTGTGATGAATTGTAATTTATTTATGCAAGGAAGTGTTATATAAACGCATTCTCATTGTATCAGCTCATCTAAGATAAATTGCATATTTGGACATGTATTGTTTGTAATAACTACACTGTTGCCATGCTTTGTAATTGTATTTTGTATCCTCATGGGCTTTTAAGCCTATTGGAAATTGGAAATAAAGATCTATCTATATATCATTAATCACCATCGATGGTGATTAATGTAATCGATGGTGATTAATGTAATCGATGGTGATTAACATCGATGGTGATTAATGTAATCGATGGTGATTAATGTAAGTTGCAAGAAATTAATGTAAAAGTGTAATTAATGTAAATGTTACAACTATAGGTTGGATGTGTGTATCTGTCGTTATAGGTAGGCGCCCCCCACCCCCCCCCCCCACCCCCCCCCCCCCCCCACCCCCGTAATTCGTGTGATTTTTGATAACTAAACAGAGAGTGTACACTTAAATGTCCATAATCAACGTCAGTACGTTTACGTCATAAATGTCATTAAAAACCGTAACTGTATGTTTGAGAAGAAGTTGGAACGTTTGTCTTTCATGTTATATTCCAGAACATCAGTAATCAACAAGATGACTGTTGTCTTGTGTTTTCCCATTCAACTCCATGCATTTTCCAGTATATTTTCTCTATTTTGACTTTCAGGAACTCACAATCTGTTAATGAAGGAACTTTTCACACAAACGTATCACTACTTTATTAATACATACATTTTGAATATTTTAAAATTTGTTTTGCTAAATGTATCATTACAGCTCTTTGAACATTTCCACAAAAAAAAAAAAGTGCATTCTTTCTTTTTTGACTCAGTATGTTTGACTCCGTATATATATACGCTGAAGAAAGTATACTTTCTGGATTACCGGAAAACGGCGGATTCTTGGAAGATAGGTATTTTTAAAAAAGAGAGACAACCATCAACCAAACAGTGCTGAAATAAACATATTTACATGGAGCGCTTTCGGCTTTTATCATCTTCTTCAGGATATGCAAAACAAAAGCACACAAAAACAAAAACATATAGAACATTATAAAAACTTGAAACAGGAATAAATCTTTATATACTCTACATCACGCCCGCTCAGAGAGATAAATCTTTATATACACTACATCCCGCCCTCTCAGAGAGATAAATCTTTATATACACTACATCACGCCCTCTCAGAGAGATAAAAAAAAATTATACACTACATCCCACCCTCTCAGAGAGATAACTCTTTATATACACTATATACCGCCCATTCAGACAGATACATCTTTATATAGACTACATCACGCCCTCTCAGAGAGATAAATCGTTATATACACTACATCACGCCCTCTCAGAGAAATACATCTGTATATACACTAAATCCCGCCCTCTAAGATAGATAAATCTTTATATACTCTACATCACGCCATATAAGAGAGAGATACATCGTTATAAACACTACATCACGCTCTATAAGATAGATAAATCTTTATATACTCTAAATCCCGCCCTCTAAGATAGATAAATCTGTATATACTCTACATCACGCCCTATAAGAGAGATAAATCTTTATATACACTACAGCACGCCCTCTAACAGAGAAACATCGTTATATACACTACATCACGCCTTCTAAGAGAGAGATACATCGTTATATACACTACAGCACGCCCTCAGAGAGAGAGAGAGAGAGAGAGAGAGAGAGAGAGAGAGAGACGTACATGCTTGTTGATGACAATGGGACAAGGGGACATCGAGGACACCGGACATTTGAAAAGTCAGTAACAAAATGGATAATGCGAATGTTTTAATCCATTACGAAACGAGCAATGCATTGTATCCACCATTCTAAATGGTCCAGTATTTCGGCGAATACAGTCTGAGCTGATGAGAGACCATGTCGGATATTCGAAATATTCGGGTGAGAGGGCATACCGCTTTATCACCATTATCTTGCTTTAATAGCTTTTTTCATAGGAAGTTGTTTTCCCGATCAGTGAACCACTTCGTTCATCATCTAATATTATTATTAATGAGTCATTACAATACACTTAATTAACTTTTTATACTTATTAAACACATTTCCACATATATCTAGGTGCGTTTCTTTATCTCTTTAATGCATGAAATATTTGTCATTTCAAAGTTATTTCTAAAATACGATAATCAAATACGATTTACCGATGACATTGTTCCGTGTATTTATATATTTCGGAAATGATAAGCATCGTTTGCCGTCAAATAAACAAACCCTGTACAATGCCACTGGGAACCGTAGAGGCTTATCCACTAATTACTATTTACCGATGTTATTGTTGTAATCTGACATATTCTAAGTCCCTAAAATATTGTTGAATGGTGTTTTGTTGAAGGCGTCATGAGAGTAATTGCCCTAGGTTTAACTAACACTTTACAGGCTGCCTTACATAACGGACAATTCAAACTCCCCTTTAATTCTTTAAATCAGATGACGATTTTCACGCTGACCATTAAGGTTGGTAAATGCTCCTATTTGCTTACTGGTATATAGTACACAACTCATTATCGCGTGTATTTGCAGTGGCATTAAACGATTAGAAGGGTGTAAAACACATTACATCAATCTGTTTGTTTAATTACAATGAACTCTAGTCCACCTGTTTAATTGTATAAACTTGTATATATTCCTCAAACTGTACACATTCAACACATTATCCCTTTTTCATATCTATAACCCGTTCAATACCTAGATAATGTTTTAGACAAATATTCAAGCTAAACGTTATTGTTGTTGAACAATTATCCAGTTTTCAAATTTTGCTAAATTGTTCAACGAGGAGATTTAACATTCTTCACACAGTATCAATATTAGGTCCAGAAGATTTGCCTCGTAAAATCCGTTGTATTAGAAGTTAATTATTGACAAAAGGAATTAACGCCTTCGTTATAATACTGTACGAACGCTAAGTGTGAATAATGGAGGTGATTTACATATAGCGTCGGCCGACTTGATTTTGGGATATAAGAATAGGTTTGATCGTGTAAGAGTATTATCTATGTATCGTTGACAGCCAGTTTACGATAACTATTGACATGCAGGAGTTCAAGGGTCTAGCTAACTAAATAAATGCTCTACATTTGTAAACGTGTCCACTACCCCTATATAATGTTTGGCTTCATCACTTCAGTCTAAAGATTACTTTCTAAGTGGGTTACTCCTAACAAAAATAAAAGTCCTCTTTGTTCAACATAGCTTATATTCCAATTATTTAGAATTCATGCATTTAACTCGAAGACAATCAATATACAAGTTGCAAAGACATGAAATATACACAATAGGTATAGCTGTGCTTAATGCTTATAGTCGGTTCCATAGAAAGACATTTGATATATACTCAGTTGCAAAAGAAACTGGACACTTTGACAATTTTACTTTACACCCTATCCTCTTTATCAAGCGACAGAACCTTGACGATTCGACCTATTGAAAACAAAAACAACGTGATATTGGCAATGGAGTGATAAAAACGTTGGTACCAAACATGGCATATTCATTTTAGAATGTGTCAATTTAATTCTAAAAATACTTTATACAATTAAATCTAAACAAAACTCAGTGTCCACTTTCTTTTGCAGCTGAGTATATATTTTGGTAGCTTGCTTTCATACATTCTTGAGTAAGGTTGAATTGGGATTTACAACGCAACAATCTTGCATTGAAATCGAGAAAAAGGTATGCATAATGGATATAGAACCTTCTTTCCTTCAGATCTGCAGAGCTTCTCCAAATTCCGTTGTATAACGCTCAATTTATCGCTGGAGCCACGATCATTAATTTCTGCCACTTATCAAATAGCACATGAAACAATACAGGGATGATGATGAAGACAGTTCATAATGATGAGCACTTTGGTTCCTTGTTCCTTCATTTAATAAACAGGTCAACAAAGACAAAATTAACATGAATTCGGGGAGATTTTACCCACTCTTTCTGGATAAGCAGTGTCCCTATTCTTGCCCGGAACCACACGGGGCTCAAACACTCAAAGAGATTGCAATCAAGAGTAATCAATAGACGTTCCAGTAAAAGTATTTCCGATTTACCGTATTTCTCTAATTATGCATGGTAAGCTTTCATATTTCATAACATTGTGATATTTTTTGTTTCTTACCAGTGGTTTCTTTTAATTCTGCATGGTATTTTTAAAGTAAGCTTAATATTTCATAACATTGTGATATTTTTTGTTTCTTACCCGTGGTTTCCTTTAAGTACATAAGATTATCAATCTTGTTCCCGGGACGTTCATTTAAAGATTAGCAATTAGAACAATGGGTATTTCCTATTCGATAAACTTGTCACAAAGTCTACGCAGTAATCGATATAAATAGGTATGATATTAGCAGACATAATTTTGAACGTAATTGCCCAAGAACACGCCGATGAAATTCAATGGCGCCGGTGTTCAAGTCCGCTGTATTTGAAAATAGTTTTAATATAACTATAACTGTAGTAAGTATACGTAAAAGTTGACATTTTAATAACATAATCATTTACAATTATAATTATAGTCAATTTAAACAATATTTAGAACAAAATATATAATAATCATTATAAATATCAGAATAAGTTACATCTACACCTAATTCTTCTATAACATCTAATGCTAGTCAAACTAAATCTTCATAGGACGCCGTACATACAATTACACAGGACGCCGTACACACAGGACGCCGTACACACAATTACACAGGACGCCGTACACACAATTACACCACAGGACGCCGTACACACAATTACACAGGACGCCGTACACACAGTTACACAGGACGCCGTACACACAGTTACACAGGACGCCGTATAGGTTGCGTACAGCTAAATATAGCCTGGCTGAAGCCCCGCCTTTTGTTGTGTACGATTCAGTACAGAAGTGAAAGTTCACAGAGTTCACAGAGGTCAGCAGATATAACTTTGAAATATTCAATATGCATTTTCAGGAAGGATAAACTATAGGTAAAATAATCCCCATCAGCTAGGATCATTAAATTAAATAAAAAAATATTTTTAATGTTTTTGAAAATTTAACATCCATTGAAATTGCATGTCAATATTCAGTGCGGATTCAATAGTGTTTGTAAACACAGACATGTGCAGAGAGTTTGAGCAGAAAAAATTGTCTTTTTCACACTTCCAAAGGCTTTGTGATGGAAATATCTATGAAATAAGGTAATTTAAAGAAAATCTGGTGTATAATTCTTGAGATATTAGCTGACAGGTGCAACAGGAGGTCTATGGGAAAGTATTTAGTTTTCTGCAACCTATAGGCTAGATTCTGCATATAGTAAAAGTGAAAGTAGACATACTTTTTTTCTAACACAATGATTTGAAAGTGTGAGAAATGTCAAATTATGGTGTATTTTGACTTATCTTATAATTCTTTTCATGTTTTTTTTAAATATTTCCAAGTTTTATGATGCAAAATAGTTATTTTAAATTATTTTATTAAAGGTTGTGGACACAAAATTAGCCATACCTGACACCTGGTATACAAAATTGGCCTGTAATGCACATGTTTGACACAGTTAAAGATATATCTAGAAAGTTTTATTCATTTCTGAGGGCTTTGCATACGTTGTTTGGCAAAAATATCAGTAAGCAACAATCTACATCTTTCCGAAAAGATGTCGAAAAGCCGCTTATGTCTGTTTTGAAAAAGATTTTGAGGTAAACGCCTACTTTGAGTTCATCGCTTCTATACGGTTAGTGTCGATATGCAAATATTTTATGCGGTTTAATACATTTTACAAATTAAATTATTTAGTTAGCCAAAAAAATGACCTTTTCTATGCATTTTAAAAGTTTTTATTTACCCCACCCCCTTCATTTTAATGAATTTTCATGGATCTGTACTTTAAACTGTGCTTATTGGTTGCATGGTTGCATGAAAATGACCTGTAAATATGCTACAAACAATATCTAATAAAACAAATACAATAAATAGTACAGTAACAGTCAATCTTTTGTAATGAGCATATTGTAAAACATGGCATGGCCCTAAAAATGGAGTTGGGGAGGATAGTCTCAGAATTATTTTTTGTCATTTTTAAACTGAAAAGTTGCATTTTCTTGATGGTTTCACATATAGAAACTGCTGAATAATGTTAATTAATTCATTTGATGGCAGATTTTGAATATATACAAAAACTGTGGCATTTTTATGGTAAAATCTGCTATTTTGACCCCTGAAAATCACAAATATCCTTTTTGAGTAGATATTATTTTCAAGATAGCTTCAACTGGTTAAACATCACATGTTGTTGATGAAATCAATTTTAAATCACTTTATTTGAAGCAAAAGATTGGAACGGTTGTCGATATATGGCATTTGGAAGATTCTGGAATTACGCGTAAAAACTGAAGGAATTTTGCCTTAGCCAAAGCTATTTTAAGCCCTCATATTTTGTCGAAAAGGATTTTTTTCTAAAAAAGATTGGTTTAATTGTTCTCAGATTAAATGTATCAAAACATTTAGCCAGAAAAAATACCTTCTGTCAGGTCTGAATGTCTCTCTATAGGTTGCGTACAGCTAAATATAGCCTGGCTGAAGCCCCGCCTTTTGTTGTGTACGATTCAGTACAGAAGTGAAAGTTCACAGAGTTCACAGAGGTCAGCAGATATAATTTTGTAATATTCAATATGCATTTTCAGGAAGGATAAACTATAGGTAAAATAATCCCCATCAGCTAGGATCATTAAATTAAATAAAAAAATATTTTTAATGTTTTTGAAAATTTAACATCCATTGAAATTGCATGTCAATATTCAGTGCGGATTCAATAGTGTTTGTAAACACAGACATGTGCAGAGAGTTTGAGCAGAAAAATTTGTCTTTTTCACACTTCCAAAGGCTTTGTGATGGAAATATCTATGAAATAAGGTAATTTAAAGAAAATCTGGTGTATAATTCTTGAGATATTAGCTGACAGGTGCAACAGGAGGTCTATGGGAAAGTATTTAGTTTTCTGCAACCTACACACAACTACTTGGACTAGGACGTTTAATGCGTAAACTTTGTTTACAGTAGAATGTATGGATACGTTCAATATTCTAAACAGTATGAAAAACCCATTATTGTTCACAGTAATGTTACTATATGTAAAACAACTGTGTCGAACAGCTCTTACCCATGTTGAATAGATATACTTGAAAATGTAATTAAAACTTTGTTTAATTCAGATATAACCTTCTGTGCGTCTAAGATCATTTGTGTTTCGCTAAAAGATCCACCTCATGAAAATAACAATTCTAAGGTATGAACAAATCTTGACTATTTTAGATTAACATCATTATAAACAAAATTTAAATGTCCAGGTAACATTACTTTGATTGTGTTAACATTCACTTTTAATTTCCATCTCTGGCAATAATCATATAAAATAGTAAAAGCATGTATAAAAGTTGAACAGAATAGGAAATGTAGATTTCACAGATTGAAACAAACAACAATTACAATGTTAATAATCAAGGCATGTGACATCACAAACACAAACGGATTGACAATAGGGCTACCACCTTGGTCAGTGGCCAAAATGCCGCTGGTGGTTTAAACCAGGTTCTAGAGGGCTCCAACTCTTACTCTTACCATATTGTCCACCCAATACAACGGGACAGTGTGAATAAAGAAATCCCCGACAAGTTATATTCACTAACAACAAGGCAGCAGTATTGGACAATATAAGTATAACTCATAGTTGATCATGTTTATATGCATATAAAAAAGCAAAAGCCTAAAAAGCCACGATGCAAGTCCTCAGTGACTTGACAGAAGCTTTATCAATGACTTGGCAGAAGCCAAAGCAACAAGAGAACAAACCATTAAGGGTACGATAAGACAATATATAAACAAACATTTAACTCTAGCGACCTTTGAGGATTAGGGTAGACGTCATCATAGTGTCCACACTTTGTCCGATCATCGCATAATCAAAGAGGAAAGCATAGCGGCGAACTGTAAATGGGACAACCACTAAACATACAGTGCGTTGAAACATGATAGGTGCATAACCTGTTTTGATAACCTTGTAAAGATTGTATGAAAATGATTATGACCAAGACTCTTAGGAAGTTTGTAAATCACGTCACCACAGAAGCAAGGTTGTGATAGTCCTTGTCGCAGAAGAGTCCTTAAATTATTTTTATATTTTAAATGTAGATCGGGGTTACGATAAAATCATTTTGCAATGTTTTTTCGAAGTCTGGGAGCCGATTTTTGTTATACATCGATTACGAATATTCAAGTCCTCAACACGACTACAAGGTTTAGAAAAACGAATAAGTTGAGAAACGTAGACCCCATAAGAAGTTGCTCGGGAAACATCCACATCTAAGTGGGGATAATTAACAATATCACAATTAAAGTCATCTCTCTTGTCATATATTTTGCTAATTATTTATCTGGACTGTATCAGAAATGGACCGTATCAGAAAAGTTAGTTTGTTGGGTTGAGGATCTGTATGATAAATAGTGTTTACCATAGCAGAAAAGAAAGGGATTTCAATGTTCAATATGTCATCCAAATACCGAGAGGTGTCATTAAAGGCTTCAATTACATCTGCCCGAGTATCTGGTGAAAACTTAACATGACATCTGTTTTATAGCATCACAAAAACAAATTTGCGACAAGAGGTGCACAGTTAGTACCAATAGTGATACCAGCAATTTGTCTATAAACGGTAGTTCCATGAAAATATTATTTAATAGGAAATAAGTGCTTCGCAAACATCTTGGCAAGTTCATATAGTATAATTGTCCAAACTGTCAGTTAAAAACGCTTTAATGTTCTTACAAGCCCAAAATGTAGTATTTTCTCTAGTGAATGTTTGATGAGCAATAAGCTAGTCTCCCAAATATTTATTTGACCAAAATTAATTAATCATAGAGCTGTCGTAAGCTTCAGCACAATATTGTTTAACGTGATATTTATCGGCAATAAGACAAGAAGTTAAACGTTTGGAGATATGTCTAGAATTAAAAATAAAGCGGGCGTTATGAGGCTGTTTATGTAATTTAGGAATCCAGTACATCGTTAGAAGTGTGTTTTTTTGTGTGTGTTTTTTGCTTTTCGTCTACCCCAGCCTTATAAGTGGTGCACCGAGTGATATGCATGGAAACAACATTTTCCTCAGTAGATTGAACTGGGCCCTGTTTTATTAAGCATCTTACGATAAGTCTCAAATTTAAAATCGTTAATTTTTTTCACCTAAGCATTCAATGTAGACAATTATGTGTGCAGAAATGTCACATGTATAAGAAAATGAAATGAAATCACATTTATCTGAAAAGTATAATTCATAATGAAGCATTTAAGAAATTGATTAACGATCAAAATGGTTGTAAGTTGTTTTATAAAACGGGGCCCTGTAGTATACGAATTAGTGCTCCCGAGCTTTAGAGATAAAACAGGCGTCTTGAACAATGATTACATTATTTAATAGCTACGTTATCAGCAAGAACTAAACAATTTGTTTATGAAATTCTTGGATTTCAGATTTTAAATTACGAAAAGAAAACCTATGTCTCGGAGGAATTAAAGAGGGGTTAACTGTATAAACGTTAACACTGGTATCTATTATTTTAAGAATTATTTCTTTTTCCAGTTAGAATGGGAGTTCGTGTCAGCATGCTCTCCGTGCCACCATTTTATACTAACATCCACAATGGATTTGGCGATCTGAACGAGGCATGCGTTTAAATTAATCACTGAAGGCAATCTATATTTTGGACTTTAAAAAAACACATATGTTTATTTACAGTATCAAAAGTATGTACTGTTGACATGATTTGTATAGCATAGCAAAATTTAACTGTTTTACATTCACATTGAATTTCCTAAGCAATGGTATTTTCTGTGTCAAGGTCAGAATTGTTTGTTGTAGTTGAAGATAATATTTATCTTTTTATAAAAATTATTGGACTTAAGCATTTCTTTAATATTTAAGAATATAATAATAATAATAATAATAATAATAAAGACTTTATTTAACGAGAGAACTCATTTGAAACTAGTCAAGCTTCCATGAGGCCCTCAACAATATATATTATACAATATTTACAAAGATATGTGATATACATTTAAAATGAATTGTAGTATATTCGTGCATACAATAACGGAAATATGTCCAAAACTGAGTTGCAAGACTTAGTCATTCTTATATGGTTTGGTTAATCCTCTGTAAATACAATGTTTTGAAATCATTAACAGATTGGCCATTTTGTATATGGTGAGGAAGTGAGTTCCGCATTTTAGAGCCTGCGATTTTATGAAAAAACACACTATTCGGTCTGGGGGAATATAGTTGCTTGAGGATGATCTTAAATTTCGCATATGTACATTTGAAGTAAGAGTAAACGTATTTTTAAGATAATCAAGAGCCTGATCATTAAATGTTTTAAACATAAGAATTGATTTTTGGAATCTAACTCTTTCGGGAAACATCATCCAACGAAGTTCGGTAAAAAGGTTCAACAGATGGAGTTTCGAAATCTTTATCCAGGATAAGTCTTGCAGCTCTTTTTTTTGGAATCTTACAATTTTATCAATCCAAAGAAACATTACAATTTCCCCATATCACAATACAGTAATCTAAATGGGGTATATAGGCATTGAAAAATAATGTACGCATAGGTATAGAAAGGTAGATCGCGAGATAACAGAAGAACTTTATCAATTTGGCTATTCCAAGAGAGAATGTTGTCAACTGTAACACCGAGTAGTTTTTCTTCGTAACTACAGTTAACGGTTTCATGTTTGAATTGAATCGAATGAGGATTATCAGAAATACGATTTATTTTGTTCTTAGAAGAGAGATACATTATTTTTGTTTTTCCTGCATTGAAAGACATGCGATTTGTATCGCATCAGGCGTTGACGTTAATAAGATCATTATTGAGAGAATTTACAGCGCTGGCAAGTGATGAAGTTGAAGTTGAAAGCGTTGTATCATTTGCAAAAATATCCGTGACTGTATTTTCAATAGATAACGGCAAGTCATTGATGTAGATTAAAAAATAATAAGGGGCCTAATACAGATCCTTGCGGTACATCCGATAAAATGGGTGAAGATTCTGAAGTAGTTGAACTTGCTGATTTCTGTTATCTAGATACGATGAAAACCAGGAAACTACAGAACTATCTAGTTTGTACATTTCCAACTTTTAGAGCAATATATTATTATCAACTAATCATACTATCAAGTTCCAGCTTTATTAAATAATATATTAAAAACAGGTATTTCCCTCGAGACCTGGTCGGAAGGTTTTATAATCCCAATGCATACAAATGGTTCAGTTAATAGTAATGATAACTGAACTGGTTCAGTTAATAGTAATGATAACTATAGGGGAATACCTTATTGTGTATATTAGGCAAGTTATTCACTCGAGTTTTAAATAATAGATTAAATAATTGAGCAGAACGTTACAACGTATATATTGAGTTCCATGCAGGTTTTAGAACCCTTTTTTGTTTTACATGGTTTAATTACACACATGATTAACGCAGGAAAGAAAATATACTGTAGTTTTATAGATTTAGCAAAACTTTTGTTTATGTAGAAAGAAATCAACACGACTACATCCTCTATGGCCTACACATGAGTAATTTATGCCTGCATCGTTACCTATATATCAGCCCAGTAGAGTATACATCTCGCCGCAGTAACTTCTGCTCGTGACAACAATAACGTTCAACACTTCGTCAGAGACATCTTTATTCACAATGTTAAAGATATAAGAGCCTTGGTGATATATATGTATTCTGGGGCTGCTGGACCAAATCTCTCGTTTCACTCGAGATTTGATCCAACAACCCCAAAATACATATATATGAAAAACTCCTACCACAAGGTGCTGAAATAAGCTGGTCCAGTGTTATATTCTGAGATTTTTTAATAAAAGTTGATTTGTTATTAAATTTACACCCAAATCAACGAATAAACACGAAATCAACAAACTATGAAAAACTCCTACCACAAGGTGCTGAAATAAGCTGAGCCAGAGTTATATTCTGGGATTTTTTAATAAAAGTTGATTTGTTATCAAAATTACACCCAAATCAACGAAATCAACAAAATATGAAAAACTACCACAAGGTGCTGAAATAAGCTGGTCCAGAGTTATATTCTGAGATTTTTTAATAAAAGTTGATTTGTTATCAAAAGTACACCCAAATCAACGAATAAACACGAAATCGTAAAGGAAGACTGCAAACAAAAAGGTATTTAAAACAAAACAAAACGAAACAAGCTGCAAACTATGCTAGCATGTCTTTTTTTTATACTATGCCATAAATGTAGTATAAAGTTTTCATCTACTAGATATATTTTTATCTACATGAAAGAATAAGCCGTAAAAGCATGGAACTTAAAAATAACCCATGTTGTAATATCCAAGTTTATAATAGCTTATTCTATAATTCCCAATGAATTACATCAAAAATCTGTTGGACACAGCTCCTTAAAAATCAAACGAGTCTGGTTCTTTTTTAAAAAATAGTTGGTCTTGTTGGTGCTGGTATTTCTGGTTTGGTCTCTACATGCTTCCAAGTTTTACATAGCACTTGCCAAACAGCAAAACCAGTAATGGCACAATATACAACTGTTTTGGTAAAATCTGTGTATTCTTGCATAGTCTTGGTTATGTCTTCCAGTTTATAGGATTCTGTTGTTTTTTTCCCCAATAGACTGTGTATCTGACTCTGACACAGCATCCAGAGAATCCAGTATATTTTGCATTAGTTCTGTTTGTCTATCCATCTTTGTCTCTATCTTCCCTAATCTTGCATAGAAATCTTCTACAATAACTTCTTTACCCGTCTGTGGGACTTATGGTTTTATTTCTTGTATCCTAGGAGACTCTTTTGTAATCCTTTCTACTATAGGTTTTGATGTTTTTTATTTCTTTTTTTATTGTGTATACATGAATTTCATACAAAATTGCTACAAGCAATGCTACAAGCAATGCTACAGGCAAAATAAGTCCCATATAACCCCAAATTACACACAGACGATGTTAAACAATTACAGAACATGTCAAAATATATACAGACTATACTCAAACGATACCCAGACGATGTCAAAATATATACAGACGATGCTAAACAATCTTCAACTACACACAGAAGATTCCAAACAATCTTCAACTACACACATATGATGCCAAACAGTCTTCAACTGTATACAGACAATATCAAGTGATACATAGATGGTACTCAAATGATACTCAGGCGATGTCAAACAATGTCAAACTATATCCAGACAGTGTCAAAATATATACAGACGATACCAAACAATCTCCAACTGCATACAGACGATACCAAAATTGGTTGTGTTCTAATATTATTTTAAATAGTATTAAAATATATCATAATATAAAAACATGGAAAACAAAAGAGGATACTTGACACAAGAACAAATAGAAGAACTTCGTGTACTACGTGGACAAATATCTGCGAACAAAGCGATGAAGAGATATAGAATTGGAAATGACAAATTAAGGATGATATGGAACCCTCGTATTACAAGGGAGGACATTACAAGAGAGGAAAAGAATGAAAAACCGGCAGACGAACTTATACCACATGACAACATAGAACGTAAGAGAAAATTAAAAGAGATACCTACACCAGAAGATGTGGGGTATAATCTGGAAACCATAGCAGAAGAAAGCCGCAAACAGACGCAACCTCTCTCCCGTCTGTTGGAAAAACAAGGAGAAGAGAAAGATGACATAGATTTGTTGCTGGAACAGCAGGAGGATGAACAATCTGTTTTGAAAGACGAACAGCAAGAAGAAAAGAAACAAACATATTCCATGCAAGAGATAGGGAAAACCGTAGATGGTTTTAAAAATCTTGCATACATATATATGGGTATAATGACAGCTATATCAGTTTTGGGGATAACATGGAAACATGTAGAAAAGACACCTAGACTACAGGCAACAGCTCCATTAGAGACATATATATTGGTGTTAGAAATATCAAATTGTAGAGACATGTCAAGTGTGGTGATGCTGTTTATAAGGCACAATGTTGACGACATTGCGGTCAGTATTAGTTTTAATTCTACAAACATTACAAATGTACATTATATAAAATGTGAAAATGGATTGGAACGAACTATATTGTGCTAGATAAACTATACATTATATATAATACTGGCGGGTATAGTTGCACACTGCATTTTTAAGATAAGTGTTCATTTGAAATATAGCTACATATACTGAGGGGAAAAAAGTTTTTTAGATGAACTACTACTGACCCCTAGGTTCATTTATTCATTACGGCATTAAGGTGTTCGACTGTTATTGATGTGTGTTTAAGAAAGTATTGTGTCTATGGCAGTAGTTTCTTGATTTTACAACCAAAAATGTATTATTTCCAGGGTGCAACAAAAACTTGCTAAACTTCTTTTCCTCAGTATTTGTATCGAATAAGGATATCAAATTAGTTTTAAGGAACTAAACATGTCGGAATAAAAGATAAATAAATGCAAAACAGGTTTTAATGTTGTAACAAAAACTATAAAGAAAGACAATTTAGGAGAAAATATAACATATGGTGGTACCAGGCACATCAAACGCAAGAAACTCTAGCAATTTCAATACGTGTTTGTTAACTGCTTCCACTAAAACTGTACGGATTCAAAACGATCGCTTGACAAAATATCCGTCTACACAGCAAAGAATCTCTCAGTAATACTGTATTTATTGAAGCTGTGCTATGTGGTTATAGACTATCCAACATTTCTGTACGCAAACCGTCGTACAAATGAGGTTGAGTGGTTTCTATGGACGGTTGTGCACGTCCTTTTTGTCCGCATGGCGCTTTTTGTCCGCGGCGCTTTTTGTCCGCACAAAATTTGAAAAAGTGACGCTTTTTGTCCGTGCGGCGCTTTTTGTACGCAGAATAAAATGAAACAATGATGCCTTTTGTCCGCATGGAGCTTTTTGTCCACATACATTCAGGAAAAGTAACGCTTTTTGTCCGTGAGACGCTTGTAGCACTTGACAGAACTTGTTGTCAAAACTTGACCTGCCAATGTCCATAATAAATATTTCGAGCCTATTGTATTTGGAGGGGGAGACATTTTGTATAGGTAACTGTAAATCACAGTTAGCCATACATGTTCATGAGCAAAGTGTGATATTCGACTTTTTTCAGATAATGAGGCCCACCCAATAAAGCATTTGTGACCAGTACTTATAATAACACAAGCCTAGTTGCACCTATCAATGCCTTGTTCTTGTAAAGATGGCTTGCTCGGCCCAGTCGGTAGCGCGGCTGATGTGTAATTGGAGGCCACGGGTTTCATTGGGCAAGACACTTTCCTTTAGGCTCGTCCGTCGGATTGGGCCGTAAATCGGGCGGTCTCGTGTATCGATCCATCCTCCGAGCAAGTTCTATTCGATAATAAGAGTGGGGCACGGTTCCTGGATTCCTATGTATCATTCCCATCTCTCTTGGGAGGCTCAAAATAACCAATGCTGTGTTAATGAGCCGTTACACAACATTCATTTTAACTGTTCTGTTTGAGTTAATTTCAGCTGAGTTATGGCCCCTTAAAGGTTGTAATACATTAACTTTGCACATACTAGATCTAGTTATCATGTACCTCTGGCCGTATTTCAACAAAACTTTTCAGGGATAATCAGTACCAAACCTAGTTGCGTATATCATCACCATGCTTCAGTTGAATGATTTTTCAAAGAGTTATGGTCCCTTATACATAAACTTTATTTTTAGCCTGTAGAGCGTCCACAGACCCTATTGGGCCCATTATCTTAAATGCGAACAGTGCGAGCAATAGACACAGTTTTAAAATGTTGACTATTTTGCGTCACATTTTAAGATATAGCTATTTGAACGATTTCTAAGTTAACTCCACGTAAAGCTTTACTACAACAACTACGTTTAGCAAAATAACATACAGCAACGCATAGAAAGAAAATTGAGAAACTTAAATTAAATTCGCAGTTTAGTAAAGTTCCAGTCTAGCTCTGGCACGGTTAGACTGCGTATATAAATATCCCCCATTGCTCTTTTATTTTCATCGTCCGGCGTTCCTGGAACTCGGTAATTTGCTTTTGCTGATAATCTTTTTTTCACAGAATTCTCTTGTCTAATGGCATAGTAATCAACTTTCGGCATATTCTGAGCACTTTTCATTTCGTCTAGATCACTACAGAACGTCTCAACCATTTCGGTATAGTTTACAGATCTAGCTTCTCTCAGTCTAAGGTCGATGAGGGCCCTACTTTTCTGGAAGTCCAAATACGTATGTAGTATTGAGCAACTTGTCTGCCATTTTATCGTGTTACATGGTGTAGAATAAGTTACCTAAAAAATAATAATTATATTTACTGCTTTTTGAAGACTAAAATATATGGAAGAAAAAGGTTTGTATTTTAATTGTTCTTCATTAGTCATGCCTATTATAATACAAACTTTCGTTTCACTTACTTTTTATACCTTGGATACCTGCGTTTCTATGCCTACGTTACCTTAATTTTCGTTACATTGTTTTATTAAGAACATTAATGATGCTACATACGAAAATTATTCCAAACCGTACATGTATCACAGACAGTCACATACTTCCTCATGCGTAGTTTTAAGAGAGGCATATAGTAGTCACACCGTCCGTCCGTATGTCAGTCCGTACGTCCGCACAATCGTGTCCTGTAAATAACTCTGACATAACGTGACAAAATCCAGGTCCGTGGCTCTAAGGTCAAGCTCACACTTAAAAGTAAAAGGTCAAAACCACATTGGGGGCATTTGTCACTCACCGTGACTTTTTTTCTGTAGATAAAAAGCGTCGCGAGGACTTAGGTCGTCACCTTCCAGTTCATCGCAGTCAAAAACACTGTGCGGACAAAAAGGATCTCAATTTTTCTGAATTTATGTGGAAAAAAGCGCCGCGCGGACAAAAGGCGTCACTTTTTCAGATTTTTTGCGGACAAAAAGCGCCATGCGGACAAAAGGCATCATTTTTTCATTTTTTCTGCGGACAAAAAGCGCCGCGCGGACAAAAAGCGTCTCTTTTTCAAATTGTGTGCGAACAAAAAGCGCCTTGCGGACAAAAGGCATCAATTTTTTCGGGTTTTTTTATGCGGACAAAAAGCGCCTCGCGGACAAAAAGCGTCACTTTTTCAAATTTTGTGCGGACAAAAAGCACTGTCACAGACGGTGTTAGTGCCATACATAACGGGATAACACTATATCCGTTGGCAAGAAAATAAGTCGTGCATTGCACATACCCACTTCACCCATACACGCACGATAGCGAACTATAGTTTGACTTTGTAAACTTGATAATTATTAGGAAGCCAGAGGTATGTAAAAAAAAAAAAAAGAAGGCTTGGTACAACATATATAAATTAATCATCTTTTATTCAATAAGAGTATAGTTTGACTTTGTAAACTTAATAATAATTAGGAAGCCAGAGGTATGGTAAAAAGGGCTTAAAATATATAAATTAATCTTCTTTTATTCAATAAGGGTGTGAGATATCGGTGATGAATATTTATTCTGCCCTTCCTGTGTTTTTAATCTAAACAGGAAAGTCTGCCTACGAGAGGTGTCTGCACGTCTACAGCTCATGAAGCACTAGACTAGGTACGGTAATAAATCAATCGGATAGATGAAAATATTCAGAAAAACGTATTTATGCAACTTCTCAAGTCTATTTAAAGTGAACATTAATGTTTAAATCATCTACATCAAAGATAATCAAATAAATAATTAATATCTTACTCTTTGTCCAAATTGAATTCTATCAAATTTAAGCACATTAACGTTTAAACCGTTTGATGCGTTTTCTCATCCTCGTTTACATTGACAAACTAAGCTTGTCATTAATCGTGTAGATTTAAACGTTATGTATTACGTTAGATTTAACCCCTGAATATAAAGCGTAAAGCGCATGCTTTATGAGTGTTTAATAATTTCTTAATGCATTTTTTTATTGTGCAAATTTTGTGTATTAACAACAATCTAACAAACGTAATATACGTCCATGATAATATATGGTAAGACCGCGACCGACATTCAAGTACACTGATACCACATGTCAATACCAAGACCAAGACCGACATTCACGTCCACTGATACCATAATATGTCAATACCAAGACCGACATTCACGTCCACTGATACCATAATATATCAATACCAAGACCGACATTCACGTCCGTTGATACCATATGTCAATACCAAGACCGACATTCACATACACTGATACCATAATATGTCAATACCAAGACCGACATTCACGTCCAACTGACATACCATAAGTCAAGGACATCAAGACCTGACTACACTTCACGTCCATTGATTACCGTATGGTCAGTACCAAGACCGACATTCCGATCGCCAACATTCGACCAAGACCGACATTCACGTCCCTTGATACCATAATATGTCAATACCAAGACCGACATTCACGTTCACTGATACCATATGTGTCCATACCAAGACCGACATTCACGTCCACTGATACCATAGACCGACATTCACGTACACTGATACCATATGTCCATACCAAGACCGACATTCACGTCCATTGATACCATATGTCAATACCAAGACCGACATTCACGTCAATTGATACCATATGTCAGTACCAAGACCGACATTCACGTCCACTGATACCATATGTCAATACCAAGACCGACATTCACGTCCACTGATACCATATGTCAATACCAAGACCGACATTCACGTCCATTGATACCATATGTCAATACCAAGACCGACATTCACGTCCATTGATACCATATGTCAGTACCAAGACCGACATTCACGTCCACTGCTACCAAGACCGACATTCACGTCCACTGATACCATAGACCGACATTCACGTACACCGATACTATAGTTCAATACAACAATTATCCTACATGAATTACAGGCGATGTTGGTCGTGTCAGTCTTATCCTTGGTTATGGTCGAACCTAGATGGGCATGCGTGCTCTTCTTGTTTAATACACTTAACAAAACTGTATGTTTTACAAACTGTTACCTTGTGTATTACAACTTAAAACGACTTTAACTACAGTGGTACAGTTCACACATATACACGACCTTTGCCACATTCTCTGATTTCATATGATTGTTATGAAACCTTTCACATGACGTTCAGAATCATATAAACCATGTTCATTTATGATTGTGGTGTGATATTTCATCTAGCAATTTTTGCCTCCAGCTTTCTTTACAAGCAGACGGTAGGAATCAATAAAATATAAGCTTCCGTGGCCAGGATGGTAAAGACGCTGCTTTTGAAACATTTTCGCCACGTTCTGTCATCGCTGCTGGCTCGAATCCCACTGGCATCTCGACTATTGAGAAAGTGTCGACTCTTACGGATGACCCGAGTGGGTGGTCTGCCTCCACCACGAAGTAATAGACGGTCATGTGTTGCTAAAATGTGCTAAAATGAGGTAAAACTCTTCATTAGCATCATCATCAGATGTATTACGAAGTAGTTTCTTACATTTTTTAAAAAAATAGTTAAGCATACTTTAGTTTAAAAAATGCAAAACATGTAGGCCTACTGTTGGTGAAATAATCTTACGAATAGTATGTAAGTGTTGCGATCTGCAATCTGATTGGTTCCGAAAATTAGGCATTTGCGCAGTCTCCGAAGTACTTTCCAAAACAAATAGGATGAAATGCAATATCTTCAGAAGCAGAGTAACAATACGACCTACAGGTGAGCAACAGTATTAGATACATACAGGTGAGCAACAGTATTAGATACCTATTGGTGAGCAACAGTATTAGATACATACAGGTAAGCAACAGTATTAGATACCGACAGGTGAGCAGCAGTATTAGATACCTACAGGTGAGCAACAGTATTAGATACCTACAGGTGAGCAACATTATTAGATAAAAGTGACAAACGCTTCAAAAAGGAGTGTCAGATATTATACCCATAAAATGTTCACTTTTCAATAAAGTTATACATTTTACGTCATTATATATTCCACCCCGGGAGTGTGTTTTGTCTATCCTGATCTATCGCCGCATGTAAATTAACACAATCTCCATACCTCAACATTAATACATCATTATGAAAATAAACTCATGCATTAAAATGAATAAACTTAGTGATTTATAAAACACGATGACCCTGGCTTTTACCTTTTTATGTCGGCGCACCACAAAAGATCGCCCGATACGCCATATATATTAGCATCTCATCCCTTTCCTAATACGCATCTGAAGGTTGTGGCTAAACTTCTATACACGCGAAGATCGGGTGTCCTTTGAAACGGAGATGGGCTCGTTTTATATTCTATTCTTACAGCGACTTTGCAGATAAATTTCTCGGGTTTCACGAGGTTTTCTTTGATTTCTAATTACAAATGCCAGAGGAGCTGCTAATTATGACAGGTAGCTTTCAGAGTCTACAAAACGTGACAAAAAGCTTTTACCATAAGTATAATTAATGCCTCTTTAAGGAGGGGTATTAATACACAGATATGTAAATAAATAGATATATGAATAATAAATGTGGTGCATTGAACTTAAGTGCTGAAAGCATGGAGGAGTTATTCCGAGACATAAGTTTCTTTTGAGACATAAAAGGGCGTGGGAAGCATGGGCGAGTTTATTCTGGGACAATACTGGTTGTGGAATATATATAGTGTATTCTGAGACAAAGCATGGGTACGTTTAGTTTGAGACATGCAACAGGGATGAATCCATGGGGATTGGGGCGCACCCGTAATCACCTCGCACTAAAATCTGGAAAAACGCGTTTTTGAGTGTGTTTGTTTTCGTTGTATGCATTTTTTTTAAAGTTGCGCACCCAACCCCCACTTTAACTGAAAATAAAACATGTTAGTGTGCGTGTTTTTTGATTGTTAGTAATTTTTTAAAAGTTGTCCCTCGCCATCACCCCCAATTCGCCCCTACCCTGCCTCCCCGCTCCTCCCTGCCCCCATCCTAATCTCAGATCCTGTATCCGCCCCTTTACAAGGGTGTGGGAAGCATGTATAACATGTAGGGCCTATATTTAGGGGTCATAACGTGGTACATGTGATAATGTCGGAATCGAATTCGTCCAAGGCTTGGGTTAGAATAGTGTTGGAATCGTATTCGTCCGTCGCTATCGTACTTGACAGAGTACCACTGTGAATCGGTGTGTTAGTCGGTAACGGGCCTGCTCACGTGCGGTAACACCTCGAGGTCTCACGATTCTCACGTGCGCCGTTCTTTCAACTTCACGAACACCTTCTACACAAGCGACAATCATCAAATGCCTACATTTTATTTGTGCACGGTAACACGTTTTTCTCGTGCAGATTATTTACCAGTTTGTCGCGTCTCTTTTGTAGTTGTACTTGTGCGAGCTACTTGTGCGAGCTACTGTTTTGGACACGTGAGGCTTTGTTTTTCAGGCAAAGAGCTGTGGTTTGTACCCTCTCCAACCTACCCTTCGCTCTAATATATTTGAGACACATGTATACATAGAAGATCTCACATGAGTGCTCATTCATTATTGAATTTATTAAAAGAGTTGGCAATATTATATAAAGCGAGGCTCTTATATCATTTTTGCTAACGAGTTTAATAAATTCAATAATAAATGAGAAAGAATGTTAGATTCTATTTAGCACATAACTTACAACGTCACATTACGTCAGAAAACTTACATTAACGTGACGTCCATGACGTCATTAACGTTATGTTATACCACTAGTGGAATATCGAAAATATTGAATGGTGTTATTACACTCCCACACCACACTAGATGATGATATGTTTTCTGAGGTGTGTGTGTTAGGAGGGAGGGGAGGTGGTGTCGTGGGAGGGGCGTGGCTACAATCATTCTAAAGAAATGTGTTAGTCTTTTCATAACTATTCTTTACATCACCCGTTACTGTACAAGGAGGATCTTTTTGACGAGTGGAGTTTATCAGAGCAGACCATGTTATTTTTGAATTGCTAAGTAATGAGCTGTATTAACTGCCTGTCTGTCTGTCTGTCTGTCTCTGTCTATTTCCCTCTTTCTCTCTCTCTATGTTATAACCTGAAATTGGTGTTTTTGTTGTTGTTTTTATACATGCTTCAAGCTTACAATAAGACGATACGAGAATAATGTATTTATTCACTACATTAAATGACCGTCACCGTAGAACTTGCGGACGTATATATACTAAATGACGGTCACCGTAGAACTTGCGGACGTATATATACTAAATGACCGTCACCGTAGAACTTGCGAACGTATATATACTGAATGACCATCACCTAGAACTTGCAAACGTATATATACTAAATGACCTTCGCCTTAGAATTTGCGGACGTATATATACTAAATGACCATCACCTAGAACTTGCGGACGTATATATATACTAAATGAATATCACCGTAGAACTTGCAGACGTATATATACTAAATGACCGTCACCGTAGAACTTGCGGACGTGTATATACTAAATGACCGTCACCGTAGAACTTGCGGACGTATATATACCAAATGACCGTCACCGTAGAACTTGCGGACGTATATATATTAAATGACCGTCACCGTAGAACTTGCGGACGTATAAATTCTAAATGACCATCACCTAGAACTTGCGGACGTATATATACTGAATGACCATCACCTAGAACTTGCGGACGTATATATACTGAATGACCATCACCTAGAACTTGCGGACGTATATATACTGAATGACCATCACCTAGAACTTGCGGACGTATATATACTAAATGACCGTCAGCGTAGACGTTGCGGACGTATATATACTAAATGACCGTCACCGTAGACGTTGCGGACGTATATATACTAAATGACCATCACCTAGAACTTGCAGACGTGTTTATCTAGAGGAGATAGGAATAACACTACACTAACATGATTACGTTAAAAGTAGGATTAGAACTTGAAAATACTCACCTGCTGGTACATTATCTCAGGCTTATAATTAAAGATGAAAGCCAGTGATTGCCAGTGCGTCCGGGTAAAAGTGTCAATACATGTATTACATGCATACGAAAAAGAGAAACAACTGTCCCATGCATTTTTAGTTTGTTCTTTTAAAATAGTTCACTTTAGCAAATTTTAATAAGAAAATGTCAAATAAAATAAGGTGTATAAGTTTGTTGTGGTTATATTTACTTTTGTCAATCCAATCAGTTGTGTTATATCAAAGGGGAACAACTTGTAAAGTGTTCTGCTATTAGTGTACACCAACGACAACAGAATTATCTCTGCTAGACTGGCTATCGTATTTTCTTCTTCAAATCCTCACCAGATAATATGAACAAATCGGATCAGACGACAGAGCACTGAGTATTAAGGTGTAACACAACCATTGAATTTTGCATTGAGTTGTGTATGAATTAAAATATAAATGCCATGCTGTCATTCATATTTAGGCCCAATTTAAAGAAGAATAACTTATATTCTCATCACAATGGCACATATTCTGCCAAAAAATCAACAGAAAAGTTGGGCCATGTATCTTCCAAGAAAGAACTTGTCTCATGAATGAATTCTCCCTTTAAAAACATAAACAATGAGATGCCAAAATATTGTATTCATACATTCATTTTCATACAAGCAAAAGAAATAATCCAAAGTTAAAAATGTAATATGACAATGCTTGAACAATGTAACAAACAAATCAGCGATGTGATAAAAAGAAATGACAATTATATACTAGCCGCCATTATGCGCGATTACCCGAGGCCGACACTTTCTGTGTTGAAATGGGTGTGCTGCGTATTAACACAACCCAAATCCAAATCCGAGCTACATGTGAATTTAAATTGGTGTTATACGGTTCACCAACACAATAAAGTTGTATAACGCCAACAGGAATGAACATTCCAGGCTCACTCTCAGTTTACTTGTAGATAAAAAATAAATTGCCAAATGTGCCTTCTCGCCTGCAGAACTGCCGAGGTGCTGCAAATTATCTTGTAATTCCTCCACATTTTGCTGAAGTCACGATCATTGTTTTCTACCACCACTCGATCCGAGCTAAAATAATCTTAGCATATCAAAGGGGAATAACTTTTAAACGTATTTTGCTATTGCGACACTAGAGTTATCCCTACTAGCTATATTCCATAAACCTATATAGATTAAACGAGTGCTAAATTTGATTTTTGTTTTTTAAAAACAATAACAAATAATAACAAGCAATGCTTTAAGCAAGCGTAAAAAAGCTGCCGAGAGAAAATAGCATTATATGTGGGTAGGAATTGTTAACATAATAACATATCAAGTCACGTGTGTTAAAACAATATTGAAAAAAAATATTTTTGGTTTTTGTCACGAAGACGTAAACATGCAACGACCGTTTTTTTTACCAGACTCTTTCTTCTCAATTTTTACCACCAGTTCTTCCTACCAAACATTTTGAGTCAAGGTGGACGATCTCGCTTCGTTCTGGTCAAATCCTTGACATGCGTTACATATTGATTACATATTCACCTTTGTTGCACGACATGCTAGAAGAACACATCAGCACAGAAATACAAGTGTTCACATGTAAGAGATGCGTGAGCGTTAGCTTGCATCACAACAAAGATAAAGTGTTCACTGCTAAGAGTAAAAACTCAACGAAACTATTCATTGCTACCTTACCATGTGCAATTATGAAAACAATACAAGAGTCGCTGCCGGAAGCTTGCATCACAACACAGATAAATTGTTTACTGCTGCCATGTGTAATTATAAGAGTAACAACTCAACGAAACTATTCATTGCTAATATAAGAGTCGCTGCTAATAGCAAATAGTAGTCCTGCAAAATTTCATTTCTGACAGAGTACGCGTTTGGCGCAAACTTAGGATGCACAATTTTGCAAACTATTTACGTTAAATACTGAACTGGCTCAATTTTTCAAAGAGGAACTTCAATGTTTATGAATTTCTTATTACAACGTGTACTGCGATTAAAACGTCTATAACATCACAGTTGTGTCCTTTCTCTAACTCACCGCAACTTTTAATGGTTTTTGGAGGGTTTTTTTACAAAACATCTTGGGATTTCCTTGGAATATATATGGAATTAAGTGTGCAGTATATATATAGCGGAAATTCTCGTGTCGCGTTTCTTTTTTCTTTCAGTATATATATAGACCCCATATGAACATAAATACCTTCCTCTTCGTAGCAGGTACTGATGTAGTACGTCAAATCGAAACCATTTCATATAGCATGTAAGAAATTTCATTAAAATATTGATAGCAACAATGTTCAGTTTTGTGAATTTGACCTATTTACCTTGATCTATGACACAGAAAAAAAAGTGTCCAATTACTTTAGTTCATATAAGTACTATACCTTATAGATACTTCAGGCCTCTATCGTCTGCTCCGATAACTTATAATTTATGCGTATTATGTCGCCCCTCATTCTGGGGAGACATATTGTTTTTAGCTTGTATGTCTGTCTGTATGACTGGATCTCTGTCCGTCACAAGGCATGTCTCCAACATAACTCTTGAACCGCTTGAGAGATTTTGAAATTATTTGGCACGAATGTTCACCATATCGAGACGACGTGTAGAGCGTAACTTCCAGCCACGTCCGTTCAAGGTCAAGTTCACACTTTGAGGTCGAAGGTCATTTAACCGCAAGCCATGGGGTGCTCCGGGACATCAGTGGACGTGAAACAATGTACTTCCACGGATTTTGACAAAAACAAAGACACTGATAACTGTTCTATAAATTGCATTTGTTCTTGTTCAAATCATTGTGTTAATAATGCCTGTTTTTGCTTAAACCATGAGGCCCAGTATTCTGTAAATGATACTAATAACAGTCTCTTGAATTCCAAATGTAGTCCAAGTCATCATGCTACTAAATTAAATGAAACTGATACTGTTACTGCTAATTTTAATGCTAATGATATTACTAATTGTAATCAAAATCCAACTTTTGACACATGGTTTACACAGAAGGGGCTCAATATAATTCACCTCAATATTCATTATCTTTATCCTAAGCTGGATGAGATTAAACTTCTTATATCACAACAACAACATATTGATATTATATGCTTATGTGAAACATTTCTGAACAATACGTTTTCCGACAATGAACTTCGATTAGAAAATTTCAAACTATTTAGAAAAGATAGAATTACAAATGGCGGTGGATTAATTATTTACGTCAGAGAAGATATACCATGTGTTCAAAGATTTGACCTTGAAAACAGTTCAGTTGAATCTATATGGCTTGAGATCCAACAACCTAATACTAAACATTTTCTACTATGCTATACATACAGACCACCATCTTCAAATGCACAGTGGCTAAATAATTATACAGCTGCATTAGAGAAATCATTTTCAGAAGAAAAAGAATGTCTTGTCCTTGGTGACTTTAATTTCGATTTACTCAAATCAGATAGGAATGCCAAAACATGGCTTGATCTCATGGAGTCTGTCAATCTAACTCAGTTGGTAACCAAACCCACTAGGGTAACAACTTGTTCATCTACATTGATAGACCATGCGTTTTCGAATATGCCGCAGAACATATCTGAAGTATCTATTCCGTTATACTCAATAAGTGATCATTATCCTATTTGTTTAACTCGAAAAGTTTCAGCTAAGTATATTAAAGGTCCTGTGCATAAAACCATAAGTTTTAGATCTCTGAAACATTTTGACGAAACTAGATTCATAAATGATCTTTCCGAACAACCCTGGTCAATAATTGACGTGTATGATAATCCAGACGATTCCCTGGATTTATTTATTGAAATGTTTAATGCAGTCCTAAAAGAGCATGCCCCAAAAAGAAAGAAACGCGTTAAAAAAGTAAATCAACCAAATTGGATGAAAACTAATATTCTTGATGCAATTAAAAGAAGAGATTATTTCCACAAAAAAAAAGACTCGGTAAATTACAAGATATGGAGGCAGAAAGTTAAAAGTATCATTGTTCAAGCTAAACAACAATATTACAGTGAAACAATAAATTCAAATAAGCGAAATCCTAAACAACTATGGAATAGTTTACATGAGTTATCTGGATTTAAAAATCAAGTTCAGTCCAATTATATAAATGATGACGACGGAAATCCTATAATTGATCCGTATTTGGCAGCAAATACATTTAATACACACTTTTCTACAGTTTTTGAAAAGTATCAAGCAAATAACGCGCCCGTCACAAATTACACTAATGTCCCACTAGAAAATCTCATCGACGACAAAATGCGAACGTCTCCGAAATTTAATATTCCACTGGTACCTGTGTCCTTTGTTGAAAGTCAACTTAAATCTCTTGATACTACCAAGTCTACCGGTTCCGACGAAATGAGTGACAGATTTTTGAAAATGTCTGCTACTGTAATCGCCCCCATTCTTACGAAAATATTTAACACCAGTATACTCACTACTATCTACCCACAATTATTCAAAAGAGCAAAAGTAATCCCAGTGCATAAAACGGGTCCTAAAAACGACAAGGCCAATTATAGGCCAATATCAATACTTCCTGTTATTTCTTTAATATTTGAACGTCATGTTAGTATACATTTGAGACGGCATCTTGAAGCAAATAGGTTGTTTTATTCACGCCAATCTGGCTTTAGGGCAAATCACTCGTGTCAAACTGCCCTTCTACGAATATTAGATGACTGGATTGCAGCCATTGACAACAATGAAATTGTTGGTACTATATTTCTTGATCTGTCAAAGGCGTTTGATTTAGTTGATCATACTATATTGCTGCAAAAGTTAAAAATTTACAAAATAGATAGTTCTGCACTTTCCTGGTTTTCATCATATCTGAATAACAGACACCAGCAAGTTCAGGTTTCTGGTATAACTTCAGAATCTTCACCCATTGTATCGGGTGTACCCCAAGGATCTGTATTAGGTCCCTTATTATTTTTAATCTACATCAATGACCTGCCATTATCTATGGAAAACACAGTCACGGTTATTTTTGCAGACGATACAACGCTTTCAACTTCTAATTCATCTCTTGTCGATGCTGCAAATTCACTCAATAATGACCTTATCAACGTCAACGCCTGGTGCGATACTAATCGCATGTCTATCAATGCATCAAAAACAAAAATAATGTATCTCTCATCTAAGAACAAAATACATCATATTTATCATAATGCGCCTTCTATTCAGTTCAAAGATGAAACTATTAATTGTAGTTACGAAGAAAAATACTCGGTGTTACAATTGACAATACCCTCTCTTGGAATACCCAAATTGAAAAAGTTCTGAAAAAATGTAATTCATTGTTATACCTGTTATCTCGCATAAAGATTAACCTTTCTATACCTATGCGCAAATTATTTTTCAATTCTTATATCTTACCCCATCTTGATTACTGTTGTGTGATATGGGGAAATTGTAATACTTCTCTCGAAGATAAACTTGTAAGGTTCCAAAAAAGAGCTGCACGACTTATCCTAGATAAAGATTTCGATACTCCTTCCGTGGAACTTTTTACCGAACTCAGTTGGCTGACATTTCCCGAAAGAGTTATATTTCAAAAAGCAATCATTATGTTTAAAACAGTTAATGATCAGGCCCCTGCTTATCTTAAAGACGCATTTACTCTAACTTCAAATGTCCATATGCGGAATCTAAGATCATCATCAAATCTTCAGCTATATTCCCCCAGACCCAATAGTGAGTTATTCAGAAAGTCATTTGCTTATTCAGGCTCTAAAGTGTGGAACTGTCTTCCCCACCATATACAAAATGCCCAATCTGTAAATCAATTCAAAACATTGTATTTACAGTGGATTCACCATCCGATATATTAGTAAATGACTAAGTCTTGCAGTTCTATTTAAACATATTTCCATTTACTGAATATACCACTTTAAATGCATTTTTACTTGTTAATATTGTATATATTGTATTGTTGAGGGCCTCATGGTAGATTGACTAGTTTCAAATGAGTTCTCTCGTTAAATAAAGTCTTTATTATTATTATTATTATTATTATTATTATTATATGCACTATATTTCGTGTCATCTTCATATCTCTTGAACCGCTTGAGGGATTTTAAAATAACTTGGCACAAATGTTCACTATATCAAGACGACATACAGAGTACAACTTTCAGCCACGTCCGTTCAAGGTCAAAGTCACACTTAGAGGTCGAAGGTCATATGAACTATATTTCTTGTCCGCTCCATATCTCTTGAACCGCTTGAAATAATTGGCACAAATGTTCATCATATCGAGACGACGTGCAGAGCGTAACTTCCAGCCACCTCCGTTCAAGGACAATGTCACACTTTGAGGTCGAGGTCATATGCACTATATTATATTTCGTGTCCACTCCATATCTCTTGAAACGCTTGAGGGATTTTGAAATAACTTGGCACAAATGCTCACCATATCCAGAAGACGTGCAGAGCGCAACATTCAGCCAGGTTGGTTCATAAATTATGGGTGGGGAGACATATGTTTTTGTTACAAAACAACCCCGTCTAGTTCATTCGCTGCCGGGAAACCTCTTAGCATTCACAACAGCTCGATAAATTCCATGGAATCATATTTCGAATTTATGTAGAAGGAATCCATACTGGCTATGTCATACTAATATGGCGGCGCCCTAGACCTCAGCAGATTCCCTCCAAAAACCATTAAAAGTTAAACCCAAAATTATCAGCAGTTTTACATTGTCATTTGGCCGATATATCTATATATATTTTATTTACATGGAATCACTGATATAACCTTCATCTTTATTGCAGTAACAAACATGCATTGCAGATCTTACATTTTACACGTGTGCTAACGACCATACTGTTTAGAATACAGCAACAGTGAACTATGTTCTGTCCCGTTGACTTCCGGATAACACAATGTTAAGATTTTCATCGAAACACATAGGTGTGATTCCAAAATGTAGACCGAGTATATTTTACAAATGTCTCTTTTATTTCATACATACTTTATTAGTAAAGCAAGTAATTTGATTGTATCACAAAAACATTTGTGTTTTTTCTCCATTTCTGTTCCACGTTTTGACCCTGACCTCGCTATTTGAGCATCTTATTCACTTCTGAAGTTCTGATATTATCAAACATATGTAATGTACGTTTTGTACACCATTTTTTCACTTCAGTTATAATTGTTGAAATACTTATTTGAAAATTATTCTTTTTGAGTGATTTTTGATGAAGGACACTTTTTTTTTATTTAATTTTTGCGTCACCAATCTCTGATTCCGTGTTTCACATGAAGATGGGTTTTAAGAAGGTTTCCTCACTTTAAAATGAATATAATATGCTGTATTTTCGTTCCCGTTATTCATTTACATACTTCTATAGCTTATAGGCCAGGGCCCTGTTTCAGGAAACAATTTTAATTTGATAATTTTTATCGTAAGTCAAAATAAAATACCTTCCATCATTTTTCTTAAAAGCATTTGAAGCAAACTATTAAGGGTGTAAATATTGAATGGACAATATATGTATTAGATAGTTTAAAAACATGTTTATGAACTTTTTTATAGCAATTAATTTAATTTGACTTAAGAGCAAAATCGTCGTAAGATGTTCCATAAAACGGGCCACTGTACTACGACTGTATTACAAAAATCGACGATTTTATTCATTTTTTTCAACAATAATTGTGCACCATTTTATCACTTCCATTAGATTAGTTGTTTAAATATCTTATTACAAAATGATTCCAGTTTTCAGCGATTTTTTTTTATGAAAAACACATTTTTAGACCCAAAAATAAAGTATTTCAGATCGCCGTATTCAAAAGGATTTTTTTCTGGCACATCTCTGTACCTTTCTCTGTGCAAAACAGTAAGAAACAAATTGTTTATAGCTCATTTAATATTTTTTTGATTTATAGCCTTGTAACACCAAATGTATTACAGAAATCAACGATTTTATTCATTTTTTCCAAGTTTTGCCCCAAAATCTCATATTATTAACCTCATATCCATCTATAAAACCTTGATTTACATAGAGACGCATTTGGAAAAGCAAAACCAACCACATACAATTCCCAATTGTTGGTATGCGTTATATATAAACCACACCCGATTACCGGCAGCCGTAGGAAATGTACTAACTACATGCCAATAAATAATGGAACTGTACCGTACTCCTGCCATTTTTCTATACCCGGTCGAGTTTAAAAATCCACAATTATTTTAATAAAATGTTCTGTGGGCTAAACTTTGGACGGGTTATTCAGGAAAGATTATATTTTATGGCAGTATGTCTGAAATCTCTTAAACTTGACTATTTACCGAGTACCAGGTCTCTAACTTTCTACAATCACATTTTTTAGCTTAATTTCAACATTTAACCTACCGTAACTCACATAATATAGGTTCAAATTTCACGGGAATCAGGTGACATACACAACTTACCTTCCAAATTAAAATGGCTGATTCACTTTTCTAATAGTTTAAGGCTAACAAGTCATAAATAACTAGATTTACTTACCCTTTTGAAACTTGTCTTTTTTTTTTACCGGGAACTGTACCTACGGCTGCCGAACTGTACCTACGGCTGCCGGTAATCGGGTGTGTATACTTTTACAATTTCGTACCCAAAAGGTAGAAAGAAATATATAGTCCAATTCTATATTCTATAACTTTATTTCTACATGCTACCAACTATAATGGTGAATTAATATTTACAACAGTTTACTAATAATGATAGTGTCTCTCTCACATAACTACTGATCTCTTGTTTCCATCTAGCAAGTCCAGTTAAAAAGCCACGGAAAAAGCCACGAACAATGAAAACCCTCCCTTTTTATAAGGTCCCTTCCAAATAAGGGGTTAGCATGGTCGTAAATATTAACATGCTAACTCATCAATCTTATAGCATCCACAAATAAGGAATGCTAACACATAAATCATGTAGCATTATTATTAGCCTGGTTCATAGAGCATCTCCCAAATAAGGGATGCTAACCCATAAATTATGATCATTAGCATTAGCCTGAGTTAGTCCTGCAGAGAGATACACATCTAGATTGATGGTGCTAACCGAAGACAGACATAATGTCCTCAGTAACAAGGCTTGAATACTGGTACCTGAACAAAATTACAATACGTTTTGTATTGTTTGCCAAGAAATTATTTAAGTGTAAAATAGTGACACATGATGGGTTTAAGAGAACATGGTAGCTTCGTGTATATACTAGGGGTACACCATAATTACAGGTGAGGTTTATTTTCTGAAAAAGTATTTTATTTTAACCCTCACAGTCGCTTCTCCCCAGATCAGCATTTGAAAATATATCCCAGTTTCGGTACCGATGTGTATTGGTTAGTTCCAAACAGCAAGACGTTTTATCATTATTTATCATTATGAATTCACAAGAGTACTGTGTCCATGAAAGAAACTAACCCGCCAAATAACGGCAAAATTACACTACAAACCCGTTTATAAAAACTCTATCCAGGTAATCAGGTCAAATAATAATGTATTTGTGTCGATTGAAAGTATATGTTTATTCTCAGGTTCTTAAAAAAAAACGTGATTGAATATGCGTAAAATTAATTATGGGTTGGTAACTCTTAATGCGATGCTCCAGTTTTGGTGTTGGTCTGCCTGGTTAATATATATATATATATATTAATTTTTTGTAGCATGGTCACAGACAATTCTCTTTGTTCAGGCACAGGTGTAAATCGTTTAATTGAAAATAAGACCTGTCAGAATAACTGTGAGAATAACAGTGAGAATAACAGTTAGAATACTGAAATAGAGCTGAAATGGACATGCTACAAAACAAATAGAGTATGGTTTCATCTCGTTGCTTAATTTAAACACCTCGAAGGGTTACGCCCATCTCGGTGTTTAAATGAACCAACTCAATGAAACCATACTCTATCTATTATTTATTGTTCGGATTCTCAAAATATGCAAGTTGTATATATACCTCGTCGTCAGTAAGTTTATTAACGGTGTACAGCTGTTGTAAAATGTGTCTGTTGATGGCGGGATAGGGACTCTAACCTTTAAAAATATATATGTATCATATACGATAAAATACCAGTTATATATGTATCATATACGATACAATACCAGTTATATATGTATCATATACGATAAAATACGAGTTATATATGTATCATATACGATAAAATACCAGTTATATATATCATATACGATAAAATACCAGTTATATATGTATCATATACGATAAAATACCAGTTATATATGTATCATATACGATAAAATACCAGTTATATATGTATCATATACGATAAAATACCAGTTATATAAAATACCAGTTATATATGTATCATATACGATAAAATACCAGTTATATATGTATCATATACGATAAAATACTAGTTATATATGTATCATATACGATAAAATACCAGTTATATATGTATCATATACGATAAAATACCAGTTATATATGTATCATATACGATAAAATACCAGTTATATATGTATCATATACGATAAAATACCAGTTATAATCAAAAGTACAGTCGAGTAATAGTGTTTTCGGTAGTATTTACTTTATTTGTTTCCTATCAGTGATTCCACAGATAACCAGTATGTATGTAAAACATTATCACAGCTAATCACCATTCACTCGATACGTTTATGTAAATTACAAACAAATGTATACATGCTAAGATTTTAATGTTTATTTTAGTTTTCCTTATTCAGCCTGTAATGAATTTGTTTTTCAACATCGACTACGTGTTCACCTTGCACTCATATGCATGGGTATTTTAATACATTTATATTTCAAACTGGCATCAAGTTAGCTCATACTGTATTTAGATATAGATGTTATGAAACAGAAATAAGGAAAAGGATTTTAACAATACTTTTAATTTCAAAATTAAAAAGCTGACAGATACAAAAGAAACGAAACAAATTTATGTTTGATGGCACAATAAATATTAAAATATACATTCTGAAACGTGTTTGAACAATGGCTGATGTCTGCGTAGTTTAACACTAAAAAAGTCATCAGTTTGCGGTGAAGGACATTATTTATTTTTGCACATTGACACAGTAGAATCAATGGCTGGCTGTTTGGTTGGAATCGGCAAAGCGGTTGATGTTGCAGAGCGTTCACCCGCCGTCATTTCGGCCAACCTGAAGGAAGACATGCTGCTGAGAAAGAAGGTGATTATATTGGACCGGTCAGAGAGGAGCGTGATTCATCAGATCAAGGTGGACCAGAAAGTATTGTATAAGAGATTCCAGTCTCGTCTCGTGAGATCTCGTCTTGGATTTGCAAGAATTATGGGACAGAAGGATGTTGAGAAGGAACTGAGAGCCAAAACTATTGGAGGTTTAAATACGGACATTGCGGGTAATTCTGAAGAGGACTATGATTTTCTTGGAAAACTGGAAAACCGTCCTTGCGCCGCATCCTCATTTTCGCCACGAATACCCAAGCCGAGAAAAGCGTCAATGAACCCGACTGAATCAATATCGAACAAAGCAACTTCAAGCGTGAAGCCCTCCGGACGATCTCTTTCAGCTCGAGGTAGATCAGATTCAAATAAAAATGAAAGTAGTCGTGGTGTTAATGAAAAAGACTCCCAACATGATCAAAACAACGCAACTCAAAACTCGTCAATGCGGCCAGCAACTACTATAGGAACACGTGTGGATAACGAGTTTCTACGTCACCAGAAAAATCGTTTAGCGGTAAAATCCAAGACAAACTTCAATGCGAATAAGAGAACTGCCGGTCAGAAATTAAAATCTGCAATAAACAAAATTGCCAATGACGTAGAAGTTGTTTTAGAAGAGTCGGTAGATGCTAATGAAGAGTTTGATTCAAGTCGCAGATCAATTACGCAGTCTGAGGCGGATACATCGATTACACAATCTGACAATAAAACGAACGAGAATGAAAACGCCAGTACAACAGGTGAACAAGAAACTGATGAAGAGAAACAGGGCGTGTCTTTTCTAGAGGAGCTCGATTTGTCATACTTACGACCAAGAACTGTTGCCATGATGACGATGTCAAAAAGCGATAGTCCGCCATTATCACCAAATCAGTTTTCCAGACGGACAAGCCGAGCAGCCGACTTTTTCCAAGAGGAAAAGAAAATTGATCTCATCGACCTCAGACTAAGAGAAGCTAGATCTGTAAACTATACCGAAATGGTTGAGAAGTTCTGTAGTGATCTAGACGAAATGAAAAGTGCTCAGAATATGCCAAATGTTGATTACTATGCCATTAGACAAGAGGATTCTGTGAAAAAAAGATTATCAACAAAAGCAAATTACCGAGTTCCAGGAACACCGGACGATGAAAATAAAAGAGCAATGGGGAATATTTATATACGCAGTCTAACCGTGCCAGAGCTAGACTGGAACTTTACTAAACTGCGAATTTAATTTAAGTTTCTCGATCTTCTTTCTATACGTTGCTGTATGTTATTTTGCTAAAGGTAGTTGTTGTAGTAAAGCTTTACGTGGAGTTAACTTAGAAATCGTTCAAATATCCACATCTTAAAATGTGGCGCAGAATAGTCAACATTTTAAAATTGTGTATACATAAAAATGAAGAAGCAGCCATCGCTTGGGAAAATTGAAAGAAGCAACAAGATAAATTAATGACATTTTTATATGTTTAGAGATATTTTTCTACAAAAAAATATCAGCATTGTCAAAACTCTTTTAAATGATTTTCTATATAAAACATGAGCAGACTGTTAATTAATTCACATAACGTTACTAATAGTATTTGGATACATTTGCTTACGTTGACATCATAAACCAATCACAAGTTTTCTTCAAAATCAGAACTTCCCGTTTTCGGACGATACGAAGGCGCATCTCGTGCTTATATACATTAATTTAACATGGTTTATTAAAATACTCAATGCTGATTGGCTACTGAGGAGTTTTATAAAATGCTATATAGACCTCTGACGTCACGTCCTTCAACCGTTAGAACGTCATTTTAAATGATTGTTAAACTCGAAAAACACACATAACAACGATAACGTTATTTTAAGGCAACGTTACCTTCAAACAACAAATTGAACCTGTTAGAAACACAAATAAAGCTGTATATTTTCGTCGTTTGGTGCTGAGAGACGGACGTACAATGTTAGTCGTGAGAATGTGTTTGTATAATGTTCAATCTCTCGAAAATGCGTTAATAACATACATAAAAACGCATTACAGATAAAAAATATATATATAATATTTCCAGCGGGTTTATATTGTGCGAGATCAAAACCTGGTGTTTGGGACTTGAAACACATTGAAACCGTATCGATGGTCTTCAAATCCCGCCCACCAGGTATTGATCTGAAACAATATAAACCCGCTGGAAATATTTTATTTCTTAAATATAGTTAGCTAGTATAGATATATTACAGTTTCACATTTAAAATTTCAAAATAATAATATATTTCGCCTGCTTGATAAAAATCCTAAATGTTCATATCTTTGAACTTTTTTAACACCCGTACACATCTGTGTTAATTTTCAACTCGTGTGGCGCATTTTCATTGCTGTGTGTGAAACCTATTGTTTGCTGATCCCTAACGGCACATGCAAAGCTAATGACATAACATACTAGTAGCCTGACTTTAGGGAACATCCATTAAAAGTGCCGTGAAATACATGTTTAATGAGTTTTATTACATTTTCATAGGTGAAAGATTGCGATTTCTCAGTGAAAGAATATTCATAATCGCCAAATATTATTAACTAACTCCAAACACAAAAATAACTAACTGTGATGCTGAGTTATGACGTCAATAAAGTGGTGCTGACGTCGACGCCATCTACCGATAACGTTCAATAGAAGCGAATAATTTCGGTTAAAAGCATGCACAAACTGATTTAAAACGTATTTTAATACACCCGCACTATATAGTCTACTTTAAAATATCTCGTAATATTTAAGAAATAGAACGTCATTTACGGTAAATTATCGTGTAATATATCACGGTTTGGAGTTCAATTGTAAACAATAATTTCACGAGCCCGTAGGGCAAGTTAAAATATAGTCTCGATCATCCAGACCTCTCGCGAGACTTCTCTCAAAGAAGTCCAAACGATGGTCTGGACTCACTGTTCTTTAAAAATTTTGACATCAAAACGAGGTGTGTACAAAAAAAAATCACCGGCCTCTGATTGGTCAACTTCAGTTTGTTATGGAAATCCGTGGGAATCACCCCCTACGTCACGACGGCGTCAAAAAATACGTGACGTTACGCGCAATGTTGTGCTATAAAATTACTCCAAACACACGATTAATGCCAACAATTAAATTTTAAACATCATTTTGTAAGATTATATTATGTTTTTAGAGAAACTACAATAAAACGAAGTTTATTGTATATTTAATAAGGAAGTACACACATCCCATTGGAACTAATGTTGCGCGTAATTCAACGTGCACTTTGATGTTGCAATCAAAATGACGTCACGTCGCAGTCAGTTTTGACGGTTGGCGCCGTCTATCGGTCAACATTTTTAAAGAACAGTGAGTCCAGACGCTCGCTAGCGCTCGCAGTCAGCTTGAGTGTGTCTGGATGATAGAGACTAGTTAAATTATTGTTTACAATTGAACGACAAACCGTGATATATTACAAGATAATTCAGCGTAAACGATGTTCTATTTCTATTCTATTCTAATACCCCTAAAATGTGAAAATAACACACACATCTGAAATCTTTCGCATTGCTTTGCTTACTCTCCTAACGTTGTAAACGTTACAGTGATATCTGCTTATTCTCCTAAACGTTGTCGTTGTAATGAGATATTTTAAACTAGGCTATATAGTGCGGGTGTATGAGAATCAACGATATATCGCTGTAACGATTAGACAGAATTACTGCAAATCCCCGAGAATGGTACATGTGCATGCTGCTGTGCTTAGAGCGCAATTTCGTGTGTGTAGTCCTATAGGAACCAGCGCATTCAACGCAATGGCACCGTAGGTCCGTACTGTACTACAAACACATACATTATTTAAGAAATAATAAATACGTACCTGTGTTTTATCGGTGTAAAAAATACAGTTAGGAGTTCGGATGCGTAGTAATTAAATCACGAGTGCGTTAGCACGAATAATTTAATTACTCGCATCCGAACGACTAACTGTGTTTTATTTACTGATAAATTCAGGTACGTATTATATTATTTCGATTCTAACACGCAATAACCCCATTGTTTACGCGATTTTGGGGGCACTGTATATTATCTCGGAGGTCAAGGTAATCAGGCTGTTATGTTTACATGTTGTTCCATTGACAAAAGAGCTATATTTCTGAAATGCGTCGGTACTTATCCTTCAATTGTACTACATAACGTTGGTACTTATCTATGGCCGTCGTAAGACTTATCTACTTTCTGGGACCCCACTCTCACAAACGCCAGTTTAAAAACAGACCTGTATAACTAACTACGATATAACGACTATGACTTCAGACTAAATTCTAAGCACTGAGAAAATGTTGGTGGCTGATCTCAAAGCTGTATAACAACCTGGGATTTAGTAGGCTCAGAGGGGTTTGTGTAGAAAAAAGCCAATAAAAAATCAAATTAAAAAATACATATTATTTATATTTCTGTCGATTTATATTCCTGTCAATATACAGTAGGAACGCCAGCCCTATGGCGTATGAATATTTATCAAACAAGGTCACGTGATAAAATCGATAACAAAATGACATTATTGGGAAAATTTTCACTGGTCAGATTTATACACCTCTTATCTATAAACTGTGATTATGACAAAACACAATCACAGATCGTTGTTAAAGTAATAATATTCACAAACTACATTGGTCGAACATAATTGGTGTACACTTCGTGTAATTCCCATTAATAGTTAAAGGTATTTTTCAAAGGGATGAATTTAGGTTGTTTTTAGGTTTAAATTGCCAACAATGCGCTTTTAAATCAAAATCGATTTATTTCGTCATTTTAGAAGCGAGAATAAAAACAAATGCATGTACGCGTAGATAAATCTTTCCTCTGTCCATATGCAAAATTTTAATGAAATCGGAGACAAGTACTTTTTTTCCCCAAAATTAACTAACATGACCCACGGACTCAAAGACGGCATAACGCATATACATTTACAGACGCGACCGGGTACACAAGAAATGAAATAATAGAATTATTTCAATACATATATTTCAAATGTATGTATCCATGCATTCCAGATTAAATTTCTGATCTATACATGCTTTTGGTTTATGCCGGAGTGCTCCGAATATGTTTTAACAAACCAAATTGCAACGGTACGTCGGGAAAGGAAATGAGGATGGTGAAAATATATGTTGCAGTGTTAATTTTCTGAATCCGAAAAAAATGCAAAAAAAATGAAGTTTTAACAGCGAGAACGAATTTTTTTTCATGAAAGTGTTCATTGACATGTCGATTATTAAAAACCAAAATTTAAAGTCAATCAGAAAAAAGTACTTTTTTTTTCCCAAAATTAACAAAGTACACCGTGTTCGCTAAAATATGAACAATCGCCTTTCGAAGTTAATTTACACGCGGGATATAAAACCATGAAATCCTTTTTAAGAGATATATTGATTTCAACATTGTTCTGTATTTAATAAATTATTAGAGTAGAATGTTCACAGTTTTTTTCAAGGACATCATTACGGTAGTATCCCTGCAACCCCGCCCCTCATCCCACCCCCACCACCCTCCATACCGTATTGATTAAGTTGTATATAGCTGCGAATGCGCAGTTGTAATCAAATTCGATTTCATCATTTTAGAAGCGAGAATAAAAACGAAATCATATAGATACATCTCTCCTCTGTATATATGTAGAATTTCAATAAACGGAGACAAGTACTAATTAAGTAACAGGACCGTCCGACCCAAAGACGGCAACATTCATATCCATTAAAGAAAGACGACCGGCTACAAAAACAATTAAATAATTTCGTTATGTAAACACATATATTTAAAATGTATGTGTCCATATAGTTTACACTAATTTTTTATCTATACATGCTTTGGGTTTATGTCAGTGTGGCCAATGTATTTTAACAATGTTGCAACTGTATATCGGAAAATGAAATCATGATGGCGGCAACATACGTTGCAGAGTTAATTTTCGAAATCAGAAAAAGCGATAAACTAATATTAGTTTAACAGGCAGAAAGAATTATATTCTTTTAACTGTTCGTTTAAAACTGAGGGGGCGACTCGAGTTTTAAAGAAAGCAAGATTGGCATGTGTCCCTTTAACCAAGTAAATAAATGACTGACGAGTAACAGACATGCTACTGTCAGTAACAAACATGATTATGTGTAGACTCGAAGATTTCATAACATAAACATGTGGACATGACATTGTGTCAATGGAGCAATTGCCAGATGTGTGGTGTTGTGAAACACTGTCGCGTGAAACCAAAAAAGTGCGGGTCGTTTATATTTATAGGGCATATATAGTTATATATATATATTTATATATATTATTCTTTTATATTTATATGGTCCCAGAACGCAGTCATACTCACTACAATATTGAAAGTAAATACTGAATATACATGTGCGGTGCGTTACGATCTGTAGTATTTGAAAACAGACATATTAAACATTTCCCTGAACATATATAATCATGATAAATACTATATTCATGGAATTATTTTTTCCTGAAAAAAAAATACATGTTTGTTTTCAGAAATTGAAATCTACTATATTCTGCGAATATTGCTACTTTGAAAATTTGAATACGTCTGTTTTAATCAAATAGCATGTTTTGTTTGTTTTAATATATATATTTTTTAATTTATGATTTAAAAAAAAATGGATGATCGGAATATGTCTTAAACACTGTTGAATCCTGTAAATTAAAAAGAAGTGGTTTGGTTCAGAGGCGACAATATCGGTGAACAAAACCACTTGTTTTACCGGATTCAACATTGTGCAAGAAAATATTCATATATTATACCATTAATATTATAACATGTGTGTTGTAACAAATGCTTATCCTTGGATAGTGGACTTGACCTTTTACCTAAAAATCAAACGATCATCCTCTTTCCACTGTCCACCAATGAAGTTTCATGAAATTTGCTTTAGGTAAGAGGACAAACTGTGTGGGCAATACTTTTCTTTTTCCGTTCATGGTAACGGACCTTTCAAGTACTGACTTCAAAATAAACAGGGATTATCATTTCACCAAAGGCAGTGGAAGTATGAAGTTTTATGAAATTAGCTTCAGAAAGTAATAAAGAGTTTGATTGCGGACACGATTTTTCATGATCAAGTCACTGTGGCGTTGACCTCAGATTTATTGACCTCAATATTAATAGGGATCATACTCTTACCAAAGGCAGTCAAACCATGACGTTTGAATATATCAGGGTGATATTGACCTTTGACCTATTAACCTCAAAATCATTCATGAGATTTGCTTTAGGGAAAGTGGACTTAAGTTTACAATATTTTACATTATCATGTCACGGTGACAATGACCTTTGACCTAATGACCTCAAAATCAAAAGGCATCATTCTCTCACCAAATGCACTCAAACCATGAATTTTGCTTCTGGGGAAGTGGACAGTGCAGACAAGGTTTTTCATAATCATTATTGGGTCACGGAGCCCTTGACCTTCAATATTTGATATGCACATACTGATGCTTCGTACAAAGTTTCGTCAAAATCCAACAAGTAGCGCAGACAAGATTTGTGACGGACGAACGGAAAGGCCAAATATAATCTGTCTCACCTACCACTTTGTGGTGGAAGACATACTTATAAAGACAATATGTAAGTTCATATGTATACTTTATTAAGCAAATAATTGAGCGAACATAAACTTCAGCATTGACTCTGGACAGTGGTGTACATGGAGTCTTCTTCCACATGACGTGCAGACTGAAAGAAAAGAAAGACATAGAATAAAAAGTTAATATAAGTCGAGCAGAGTATTCAATTTGAATCAGGTGTTGCGAGGGGGTGGGGGGTGGCGGGGGGGGGGGGGGCTAGGGCATGTTTAGGGGAATGGGACAGTTTACAATTTAATTATTGTTTAACGCCTCATCAACACGTTGTTTAGGATATTTCGAGCCGCCCCAAAGAGAGGAGGAAATATACATAGGCATCCAGGAATCCTGCCCTACGCTTGTTACCGATTAGATACCTATGGTTCTTTAACGTGCTTGTAGGACAGACTCCGATAAAAGGACCATCCGGTTTACGTTCCCATCAGACGAACGGGGCTAGCAGGACACATCGAAGTAACCCAGTGGCGCCAGTAAGAATTGAATCCGTGTTCACTGGATTCAAAGCCGATATGCTATAAACGTCCCTTGACCAAAACTGAGTAAATGGCACATCAACATGGGGAGAAAACATTAATATACAACTATTTATTTTCTCTCTCAAAACCTGGTGATGCCACTAGTTTTAGAAATAAAACATGATAAAATAGGGCAGTTAAGAAGACACTTTTGTAGATGTGTGGTCTGTTCTGATGTGAAAATGTGTAAAACAGACACAAGATTAGAAATTTGCTCTGTGTCCCTTTAATAAATTGGGGACCCATCACATAGACCATAATCATATTGTAATTAGTTGATGTTAAAGGGACACACGGCAATCTTGAAGTATTTATCAAGCTTTAACATTAGCATCTCCATTTGTTAACCTTGTAACATTTTAAATTTAAACCTGCTTGCATTAAAAGTTATTTTTGTCTTCGTTATTCTATCAAATATATTATAGGTGCACTATTATCAACAGTAAGTAATGTGTAAAACAATTTCTTCTGAACTATTCTAATAAATAATATTTATGATGCACAAATGCAAACTATGCAGAAAAATTAACCGAACTCCAGAGGTTTTAAACAAATTAAAACTGCCTAGTGTACCTTTAACACAACTTGTTTTCGCATGTATCCAGTACATGTAGTTTACACGAGCTCATATGACAATCACGCTGCATTATCACTGAAAACATTTTTTACTCTAACTTTGAACAGCACCGTGCAAGCATAACACAGCTCCATTTAAAGAACTACACAAGTGCAAACAATTTTTTAAAAGGCTCTCACCTCCATATGATCCAATGGCATTTAATACGGCTTGATATTCTGAAGTCGTCAGTATCAATTCACTTAGAGCTGCTCAAGGTCACGATTCACATTTGAGGCCTTTCTGAAAACAACATCAATCCAATGTCAATGATCAAACAGACATAGTTTATCCTTTGTTATACATAATGTAACATATTTAAAAAAGAAAAGATAAAAGAAGAACTAAATTAAATAAAGCATGGATACTACTTGTGCTCAATAACACGGTTAATGTAATAAAAACATCTCTCATCATTCATTATACATGTAAAATATAATGTAGCCTAACTGGAGATCCATTAAAATCATTGTTCCACTTTCACAGCATATTTCCAGCCCATGGAATAGTCATTTCTTTTGAGACACATTGGAGGCAAGCGTAGTAGCTCCACCTCCTTAAAGGCTTTTAAGTGAAGTGTACTTTCTCGAAACTGCGTTGTTTATTTCGCAACAGAAAGTATGTAATAAATGTAAATAAATGTCAATTCAAAATCACTTCCTTGCCTCAAAACTTTACTGTACATAAATATGAATCTGACCGATTTCAGTCAAATGTCTATGGCAGTTTACATTGTTTCAATGGTAGTTGTATCGGGTTATGTATTCACGAATGTGCGAGAAAATGGGAATAACATAACGATATAGAGACAACGCTAACAATTTACATTCATGCATCTGAGGGGTGGGGGTGGGGTGTGGGGGGGGGGGGGGGGTTCTAGTTTCCTTTCCCCTCCTTGTTTTCGGTATGCAAGTTCCATCTACCCCCACACCCCAATCTACCGTACTTGGGTGGGAGCGGGGTGCTGGGGACATTGATAGCATTTCTACTAGTAAATGTTTTATTCCTCGAAACGTTCTACAGTTTACTGTACATCCAGTTACTGGAAAGATCGGAGTACACGAAAAATATGAACTTTCTATTAAACAGTATACGCCACTTTTTTAGGCACTATATTTGGCTAATGTCTAAATATGTACGATCTAAAAGTGGTGTGTACTGTTTATTAACAAACACATTTTAATGACAAAACAAATACCTTGATCATGGACCTCTAGCAGCAGACAGTAATTCCAAATCCAATTTGACCAACATGTCAATTTCACGTGTCAAGTTATGTCACGGTGACCTGTCAGTCACCAACACTGCATCGTGTTGACACATAATGGGACGTTATTTCGTCCGGTAAGGTATTAGTTTTTACATTATCTACGGTATGAAACACTGTACGCGTGTTGTTAGACTCCATAGGTTCCCGTAGTGCTCGCCGACGCAGCGCGCCCAATTTCGGGTGTAAAAAAATGGCGTCTGTTTTAATTGAAAATTCGTAAAATAGTCCGTAAAATACAAAGAAATAGTCCATGTTCGCGGAGTTAAAATGCGAACAGAACTGATATGTTATAGGTCCGTGGCGTTCCTACTGTAGGTTACGCACCAGGATACATTTAAAGAGTCAAACGACAATTTTGCTCATTTTTTTAAGTCACGGCATTCTGTTAGTGTTTTTTTTAAACTTTTTACATATTTGAAGTGATAATAAATTGCTTTACATATTCTTAACTGTTGATTATTTTGCAACAATAAATGTATTTAAACCTATGGTAGTAAAACTCAAATTGTACTACCTTTTATTTCAATATCTGACTTTTAATACAAACCCCTGTGGGGTTTTGAAAAAACTGAAAGATCGTGCAGCGCGCGCTCTTTTCGCCTTGAATGCACACTAATACAATCAAATTTATCTGTGAAATGGATGAGGCCGCCACTATTGAAGGTTAGTTTTTCTCTTTTACAATGTACGTAATACATGACGAGGGCTTAACGCGAAACTATTGTAACTCACTTTTTTTCTGAAAATGATTATTTTACATAATCCTTATCAGATACTGACCCTTTATAATGTCACAAAATATTAGAACTAGATTCTAAAATTTGGTGGAGAAAACTACAATGTGTCATATTATTGTATCTCATACAGATTTTTTTTTAAAAGCGAAACTATTGTAACTCAGCTTTAAATCATTTAAAACAGTTTTGCATTTGTTTTTGATTAAATCTTCATATAAGGGATTGTTTATAGCCAACAAAATCATGTTGTTTCTTGCAAATTTATTTAAGATTATAATAATTTACATTAGTTTTGCTTTCAAAAATAATTTGGCGCGAAACTATTGTAAGTCAAATTTGATTTTCATTAAACTTTACAATATTTACATAATAATTATTCCAAATGAAGGTAATAATAACTGCTCTATGTTTCTTATGTGAAATATAAGTTAAATTAAAGATTGAAGAACTTTAAGGAGTTTTATTGCATACCTTTCTTAGGACATTAAAGGTTATTTGTATTAAAAACGTGGTAATGAAAGTATGTAAGGTTGGTTTTTATTCATTTTAGCCTCCACTTGGGATCACAGAATTAGGGATATCAGTGGTTCCACAGAAGAATTAATAATTATTGCCAAGCCTCTTTTTTTCCAAGCTTTGCAAACTGATATGAAGTTAATGAACTTTTGTATTTTGTGTTGTTTATCTGGTAAAAATATATATGTGAAAAGTTTTTTAAAACATTGCCGAAACATCATATGCACGTATGTTTTTCTGTGTAAAGTATTGATAGGATGAAACAGATTAATATTTTAAACTTTTAGTGCGGTTTATTTACAGACTTTCATTTATTTGTGAATTCCAGGAGTAAATATCTATTTTCCGGGGTCTAATTAGGTAAAATTAATGATGTTTGAAATTTTTCGCGACAAAATTTAAGTATTTCTATCTGTAAAGTGAACAATTTCTTTTATACTTCAAAGCTAATAATGTTAAAATATTAAGCAAGTTTTACACATCACTCTCTCAAACAATGATTGTTGAGTTTGAATTTGTGGTAATTGAGAAGAAATTTTAGTTGCTTCTCTAAGTTCAATGAAAAACAACACTGTTTTATTAATATTACTTACCCTCATGTGTTTAGGGATTTTTAAATGATTAGTAATTAATTATTTCATAATTACCTTATAAATTATTTACTAGTATAAATATGGTGAGAAAGTTTTCCCATTGCTTTGCGAATGTTGATTGTTCTTAGTATATATCCACGGTCAGGTGATTCATGGCCAATAGAAATAGCCTAAAATATTAAAATTGGAGCCTAAAATGACTTAGAACAACATAAATATGAAAAACAACTTTATAATCTTTTTCGCCAAGATAGTTTCATCTATTATATAAAGCAGTAAGTAATACTTATAATATCAAAGGTCAGGGCTGGTATAAACTCTTTAGGCCATCCTTAATAAACAATTTGCAGTTTCCCTGCTCAAGATTTCATAAGTGGGTAGGTTTGTAGGAAGGTACATATTTTACCAATTGCTTTGCATTAAAGGGATCAATAGCAATCTTGAAGTATTCATCAAAGTTTAAATTATGAATCCAGTATAAGTGTAACTTTAAACCTGCTTGCATATACTTATATTAAAGGAAATATAATTTCAAATTCTACTTCTTTCTTCTGTCATAGGTTTTAAATATAGTGTTGGTGTAATATAATCAACAATTAATATGTAAAAACAATTGCTTTGAATTAATTATAAAGAATTATTTAAAACATGCAAAATATTTGGAAAAAACTAACCCGACGCCATGATTTTTAAATACATCAAGATTGCCGTGTGCCTCTTCAAGTGAATGATTCTATCCAGGACAGGTTTAAGTAATTTTGCAGTTTAAAACTAACACAATTATAATATATACAGAACTGTGCAGTTGCAACTAAGACACTATTTTATATGGGATTATTCAGTCAGGTTTAATAATACTGGAAGGCTCATGCGATCCAATTCTTAAAGTTTTTAATTCCAACACCCCTACCCCATCCCTATACAAACAACACACACCCCTCACCTCCTAAACCGAAAGAGGAGACACAGTGGTGCAAGAAGCTAGAGTTTCACCTATTCAGTAAAATCCATTGTCCCTACAATAAGCTAATCGTTACAAAAAACGTGTTTGTTAAAATAGCCACTTGCCATAAGTAATTTTTACAAACACTTTTTTATCTATAAGATATTGCACTCCATATAATTAAGTGTTCTTATCTTCTTCTTGTCTGAATTGTGCGACTTTATTACATTAAATGATCTTTATAACAAGTAGTGTCTATAACAAGTATTGTCTATAGTATATTTCGATGTATCGTTTGTTTAAAAATCAGTTATTTAAAACAATATTGACTTACAATAGTTTCGCATAAAAAATTATAAAGTCAAATTAGTTCTCATATAACTTAATGAAGACGGAAAAGATTTATTATCAACTATGTAAAAGGAAGATAATGATAACTGTTGTATGCTTCAATTGTGGAACTAAACTTAAAATAAAGATAACAAGAACTTAAGGGATTTCTGGTTGCATACCATTCTTAGGTTTGTCCAAAATTAGCCTTAACATACAAACTTACTGCCTAAAGCTATACTGTCCAATAGTTTTCATTGAAGTATATAGTTTTTAAAAAAAAATCTGAAAAAATGTATCAATAACTGCTAAAAAATGTTAGTTACAATAGTTTCGCCCTGAACAATTTCATCTATATGTTCAAATATTTAGCGCGAAACTATTGTAAGTCAGTATTTCTTAAATATCTCGTACAGAATTACAAGAATTATTTCTTTTGTTCTCAAATCATAAATGGATACCATTTCCTTATTAAATGCCAGAAAATAAAGATCTTAAATGCATTTATGATGAAAATAAGATGTTTTTTGCTTCTCCTGTAAAATTTTCTAAAAGTGAGTTACAATAGTTTCGCGTTAAACCCTCGATGATTGCTACTTTATTAAAGAATTTTTTCGGCATTTATGCGGTTTTAAACGTCGGTAGTAAATGGCGTAATCCACGAATCGCGTTATTGCTTTATGGTAACTTTGCCATTGATTCCCGGCGTTTAAAACTCAAAAAAAATACGCTTCGTGGATTTTTCCATTTAATACCGGCAAAACCGAATAAACAGCGGGGGGAAAAGGCGAATTAATTGTTGTATTTACATTATTTACCCGTCACCATAATAGTATCAGCAACAATTCTAATGATAACAAAAATAAAAAGAGAAATAACTACTGTCAATGTCTTTTCATGCAGTGGAATATCCATTTTCTGTTAAGACGCACCGGATGCAAGCGCAGTGTCTGCATGCAGTGCGTACAGTTCGTTCACCTCCTTGAAACGGAATAACCACTTTCTATGCATGCGCAACCGAGCGTAAATAGTCCCACCTACTTGAACAATTAAATTTATATTCGAGATTAAGCGCTATATTGTTGCAAAGGAAAATATCAAGAAAATGCAAAAAATATTAAGTTAATTAAACCAGTTTGCAAAGATAGTATAAAACGAATATCAACTTTATTAACTGAGGCTTAGAAAAGGAAGCATGCGAATAACTGGTCGATTGTAAAAATGATATATTGCTCTGCAGACCATCGCTTCATATCATGCATGCCATCTAGTTTAATAAATTCTAAAATAATGATGGTTGGCTATTTGGTTGAATTGTGGTGTACGTTATTTTCAGCACATTTTAGGCTATATATGACGGTCGATTTTTTTGTAGTAGTGGCAACAAACTTGGTAGAGGATGCAAAAGCTGATATTAAATATAATTAAACCTTTATCTCTTGTTGTTTCAGAGAAAGGGGGTGGGGGAGTACATATTAAAAAAAAATAGAAAAAAAAATTTAGAATAAAAAAATAAAAAAATTTTTTTAATAAAATTGAACCCATAAACCAAGGTTTCCTATGAAAAACAATTATAGTTACAAGCAATTTTTAGTGCTTTTTTAACAAGTTTTGTTACCATGGCAATCACATTTCTTATGCGATTCTATCCAAAAGGAGAGGTGCACAACTACATCATGAGACAAACATTCTTGCCAAGTTTGGCATTTGCATTTGTAGTGCCAGCTGTTCTTGAGTTATCACGAAGACAAACGATTTTAGTCATTTTTTACAAGTTTTATTACCACGGCAACCACATTTCTTATGCGAATCTACCCAAAAGGGGAGGTGCACAACCAGACCATGACACAAACATTCCTGCCAAGTTTCGAGTTTTCGCAAAGACGAGAAGATTTCGAGATGGAACGACCGACCGACCGACATTTTTTTATGATGATTTGTTACCATGGCAACCACATTTCTTTTCCGAATCTAACCAAAAGGGGAAGTGCATAACAAGACCATGACACAAACATTTCTGCCAAGTTTCAAGTTTGTAGTGCCAGCCGTTCTTGAGTTATCGCGAAGACTTCGGGATGGACCGACAGACAGACCGACCGACATTTGCAAAGCAATATGCACCCCTTTCGGGAATGTGGGCATAATTACTTGTTATATTACGATATTGGTATAAATAATACGAAAAAAGAAGTGCCTCGAAATGTGTACGAGAGTCGGATGCAGGTAGGAGCAAACAATTCACAATACTGTGTATTTTTTTTTTGTGTGTGCATTATACGTATCTTTTGCATACATTTTACATATTATCTGTCATGGTATACTCTTATTGTTCCATTCTAACATTTTAAAACATATGCATTTCTATTTTACAAAAGTGGAATGGTACAACATAGCGTCGAATGTATGTATACCAGACCCCGTAGTTTACCCCGTATTTGGTATAACGGCCCCTGTGTTTGGTTGCAGGGGTGGGACGATTTCGTGATATACTCCGAAAATAGAGCTAAATCGGTCGTCGACTGCGTTTGGAGATAGTTCGGCATATTCGCGGACAATGCCATCTGTCTGTGATGCCACTGGCGTCCTTACCATTCTATCATCTTGAGGGTGTGGTTCGATTATCGGAGAGTTTAGAAGCCCGTAAAACGGATCGTCTGTGACTTGAATATGATGGTGGCGAGTGTAAGTTGAACCATCACCAGTCAACGTGTCTTCAGACGTGGCGCTATCCTCGCTACTATTGCTAAAAGCGCTGTTATTGCTGTTTTCATATCTCGGATCAGAGTCCACACTTTCATAACTTGATACTGCTGACGGAATACTTCCCTCGGAATCCAGTTGTCGTCGTCGCGTAACACTCACAACAGCCGGCGAACTATCGTTACCATTACTTTGCACACATCGAAAGCTGAATCTTTTTTGTTTTGATTCTATTTTACTTTTTTGATGAGTAGATCTATCCTGAAAATAAAAGATACATTATATGCTGTTTAGTAAATATCAGTACAAGAAGGAAAAACAAGCTTGAATCTCTAATAATTAATGTTACACCGCTAGCCTAACGATTAAAAATTTCGCTGTGTTAAAGTCAACAAACTCTGCTAAAGATGACCCCTGACGTTAAAGGTAACATATTTTACCTCTACATATATTACAAGGCCGGGAATCGCACTTGGCAATAAAGAAGGATTAAGGCGCACGATTTCCGGTCAAGCCCGAATAAAAATGCCCGAATTAATTAAGAATTGATTAAGTGCTCTGTTTTATGAACAATTAAAACTATATTCATTCAAATTCAATCCATATCAAACTTTATTATTAAAAAAATAATTAAATATTATTTTAATAGAAAAACCGAATACAGCATCCGTGTCAGCTTACATTATATTGATACAGTGCATTTAATAGGATGTATTGAATCATCGCTAGTAAACAACCATTTTCTGTTTAAATTCGATTTGCCCAATCCATTTCCAATTTCTTCCACACTTTTCAAGGTTTGAAGACATATCATATAAGCATACATTTGTGCAGTGGTGCAGTGGTGAAATGATTTGGTGCATTTTGCCATGAAAAATGTATCACTAAGTGTAACACTCTCATTTTCTAGGCCGAATGACCAATGACGTGACGATAATCCATACTATCACAATAAACTGAGATATGAATATTTTGCTGTTAGGCCTATAACACAGTTTGGAGACAAAAGTCAAAATGCAATCATAATAAGTTAAAAAAGTTTGGCACTTTTATGGATACACGAGGCTGAAACTCCCCCCCCCCCCACCCCCCCCACCCCCCCCCTTTTGGTACGCAGTATTCAGGGCGTTTTAGGCGGTATTCAGTACGCACGAGCCTGGTACGCAGTACTCGCACAACACACTATTTAGTATTTAGTACTCACAAAATGTATTTTTAAAACCAAATATTATCATTTAAATGTACAAAAAAATCATAAAATGTAAATAAAGGTCTAATTTTGATAATCGGGCCTTCATTCCGGCTTTTAGGTGTTTTAGGTCCCGCATAATAGAGTGCGCTTTCGACAGCTGAACACAGTTACGTCCCTTTTTGGTGGCTACTAGAATTTGGGACGATTTTATAAATAGTTAAAATATAGGGTGTGTGTGTGTGTGTACGGTATGCACAAAAACTCTTAAACGAGTTGATACTTTTTCTTATACATGTTTTATTTCAACGCAGAAAGAATTAATCTAATAATAAGTATGTGTACACACAAACAAATAATTGAAAAGATATTATTTTCACTTTGTAATTTAGCAATAACTGTCTGTTATCAGAAGTGATTATCATATATGGACCAGTCTTACTCATAATATTATTTTCATAAACTATCGTGTTCCTATAATTAAAATTAGTATATATTAATGTAGAATGGTCTAGCGGACATAAATATGTATTTTTATGTAGATTAATTATGTTAAAAGATGACTTTGTAATTAATGATTTACTTTCCGGAACCGCCTAAAAATAGTGCTAATTGTGCTAAATAGTATTCAACTTAAGGAGTATTCATATTCAGTAATCGGGTAGGAGGGAGGGGGTGGGGGAATGGAGGTACAGCCTCAATAACGATGTCGGCCTGAAGAGAAAATATCAGATTGTTTAGCGCAAGTCTTAACAGATTGGCAGTTTAGGATGACAACTCGCATAGGGAGGTCTCTCCGTTTTGGTGGTGATTTTTCGGCTTAATTGCTGCTTGGTTGGTGAAGATGTGGCTGTGGGATAGTTAAAGCTAATAGCAAGGTCTGAGGATGGTGTATAGTTTAAGAAGTGAGAAAGAGTTGGATGATTCAAGGATGGTTGTGTCGAAGATGCTGGTGGATATGTTTGGTACACCGCACTGTTTTAATGTTATTGTCTAATTTAAAGTGTTTTGGCAATATATCCTACGAGTTCTAGATACTGACGAAGAAAAATAATGAGAAAAAAGATGTTTAATTAGGAATGGAATGTCCCAGTGCTCAGTCGTTATTTTCAAGCTGTTTTAATATGGAGGTGTGTTTTTTTTAAGGATAGGATATATTCCCGCTCAATGTAATAGGCGATGAACATTGTTTATGCTGAATAAAATAATTGAATTATAATGTGTTTTGTAACTTTTAATTGTTGTTTCACTTTGTATTTAGTTGTATATAAAATTCGATATAAACGAAACTATGGAGGTGTGTTTTTTTAAGGATAGGATATATCCCCGCTCATTGTAATAGGCGATGAACATTGTATGATGTTTATGCTAAATAAAATAATTGAATTATAATGTGTTTTGTAACTTTTAATTGTTGTTTCACTTTGTTAACGCTATAACGTGTTATATGATGATTCTTAATTCAATTCTTAAAGGTAATTCCGCTTAATCAAATAGTTAAAAATAATTAACAAATGAAATTTTCGATATCGCTTATTATTCGTTATGATTTCACTTGTTTAAATTATTACTGTAAATGTCTGATATCGGTAAATAATTTCTGATATCAATAATTATTTAGCGATATCGGTAATTTATTTTTTTAAATCGCTAAATAATTGCCGATATCAAAAAAATAATTTTCAGTATTGCTAAATAGGTATTCAATGTTAAAACGGCTTGCCATACATTTTGGCCCAAAAAAAGTTGGGGCCGTATTTCCGGGGAGTTGTGAGTGGGTTTTATACCCTATCCTAATATAGTATATGGCCTTCTGAAACATTATCCAATAAATAGTGAAGAAATATATAATCATTACAAGAAGATACAATACTAATATTGTATATGGCCTTCTGAAACATTATCCAATAAATAGTGAAGAAATACATAATATGAACGTATTGTCCTCTGAAACCTTGAAAGGATTTTGCATTTTAAACCAGCTTACCTTCAGAATTGAAAAGAAAATTGATGGAATAGATCTAAAATATATTGTGAGAATAAGTTATACATGACAAATACAATGTTATCCCCCAGCTCGGAAACCAAAGTGCCTTTTCGCTTTATTCCGGGCTGCCATAATACAATCCTGACAAAGCCTGATATTTTCAAAAAGAGGAATTTTTAAATGCACGAACTGCAAGGATTCTATTTTTAATTTTGGTACCCAATAAAACAAATATATTTATTAGGCTGGTAGTACACTAAATCAGTTTCATCTGAGTTCTATTAAAATAAAAGTTTCAAAATGTCTTTTTTATTACTATAATAATATAACATTACAATCTCAACTATTTTTCTGCCTATTTTTACTGTAGACTATCAATTCAATTCAATTCAATTCAATTTTTATTAAAGCATAAACATTTTACAATGTCCATCGCCATCACCACTGAGGCGGTAATACATACAAGACATACTAAATACAAATACACACATATATTAAAACATGTTCTGGAGAAGAGCATGAGAAATATTTAGGTATGAGTAAACAAATTTAAGGATAAACACGTATACATTATTGAAAGTAATTATACCATACAAGTTGTTCACACTTCACTGGAATGGCTCGAAACACTATTAAATATTATACAATTATGGACTTTTCAGCTGTTATACATGATGTGATATGCACCAAATAAATCATTATTGACCGAGGCGATAGCCGAGGTCAATAATGATTTTTTGGTGCATATCAACATCATGTATAACAGCTGAAAAGTCCATAACTGTTTAATTATATAACCCTCAATTTACAATTATATAAAACAGGTCAATATCAAAAAAACAATTATATAAAACAGGTCAATATCAAAAAAACAGGTCAATATCAAAAAAACAGGTCAATATCGCTAGATATTTTTTCTAAAAAATTACTTTTTAGCCAATGAAAACGCGTCTATTTATAGGTTATATAATAATATGTAGTACATGATCCACCTATGACCTATATAGATAATCTACAGTGTGATTGCACGAGCTTCACGAATACCAATACCATAACACATATTTGCATTGTAAACATAAGGCATTATGAAAACAGTGTTGGGTTGTTGGTCACTACATTATTAGAACAGTTATACAATACAATATAATAATAATAATAATAAAACACTTACAAAAACTGCACCTGCGCATTCTTTTTAAAAGTATATATTTATTCGGTTGCAATTAAGCTCTCACGTTTGGTATTCGCAAGACAAATATATTTGGCTAGCCTATTCAATAATTTAGAATTATCCGTAGATAACAACGATTTAAACTTTGTAAACTAGGCCAGCTACAGTAGTATCTAGGTAAACATTCTATTCTTATTTCTCTATAGCACGGACAAGCTAAAGTAAAGTGATATTCATCTTCAACAACATTTATATTGCAAAAAATACACTTTCTTTGTTCCCTGTCTATATTTCTAAATCTACCCTCTTCAATAGCCAATTTATGAGCTGAACATCTTAATCTAGTCAGTGCTATCATGTACTTATTATTTTGGACACAATTAATATATTTTTCACATCCAAAGTTTGTTTTAATATATTTATAAGTAGATAGTTTGGGGGAAGAAGTTAAGGTGGCAAACCATTCCTGCAAATGTTGATCATAGAGCCTTTCTATGATATGAGTTAGTTGTAGCTTTGTAATAGTTTCGTTATTCCATAAAAAACTGAATCCAAGATCATTAAAGGTGAAATATAGCGTGTATTTTGAGTATATATTCGGAAATATACGTATATAATATACAATATTTTCAAATCTTACACTTATTGGTTGTCCCGTTTTCTCACAGTAGCCAATTTTATCCCATACCGCACACGTTCGAGTTTCGCCCTTTTTGAAGACAGGTAAGTGACACGTGATCCTGTGACGTCATTGGTACCAAACGATTCGCGGTGTCGCATTGAGTTGTATAGTATTGTCTATGTAGGATTACGTTTTATGGTACTTGTTAAAAATGCCGTGTGTTGTTGCTGGGTGAAAAAGTTTGCATAAAGAAGGACAAGATAATAACCTAAGTTTTTTTCGTTTCCCTAATCGAGATAATGATATATTAAGATTTGAAGTGTGGGTAGACGTTACCGAAGAAAATCGCCCGACTCGTCGAGAAAGTGGGAACCTACGAAAGACGCGCGAGTTTGTAGCAAACATTTTGAGTTGACTTCGTGGGAAGTCCATCCTTTGGTTTCATTATCTTTGAATTTGGAGAACAAAAGGCCATGCAGATTAAAATCAACAGCGGTACCAACGATATTCGACTATAAAAATGAGAAGTGCATAACCCCGCCGTCTCCAAGCAAGTTGTATTCGCCTATTCGACCGGCGTTGAGGAAATTCATACATGAAGTAAGATTGAAATTTATGTTCAATTATCTTAGCACCTCATCGGGTATACGTATGATAAATTGAAGAAAGGTGTATAGTCTTAGATCTTTATATACACCGTGAATGTTTAGCTGTTGAATTAGAAGCATGCGTCTTTACGTGAATCAATGAAGAGTTGACGGCGCTAATATTATGTAGCCGTCTTTTTTAAAAAGATTGCTAAGCACGTTCAGCATATAAATTTAAATGAATCCGGTGAAATAAATACTGTGTCTTTGTTTCCTAACTTTAATTTTAATAATTTTAAATTATACACCCTCTTCTGCCAATAGTATTATAGATATATATTATCAACATATATAGGGCTATGGATTTGAAAAAAAAAAAATGTTTCATGGACATTTATAACAAGGCAGAAAATTAATAATATTACTAGCTTTTATATTAATTCAGTAATTTTTTATGGCAAAGCAACAACAATAACGCCTCTTAGCTCGTGCAATAAGTAAAACAAGTATAATAGAATAATATACTTTATATTATGGTAATTTGATATATTTGGTCTGTTTTCGATCTGTATACTTACTAACTGTCTATATCGTTCTCATAATACATTTGGCTATATTATTTAAATCATAGTATTTTTCTCTCTTTGTGCGCGACAAATATCATGTGATATATCCGTCTTGTGCAATACGCGTCTGCCCTCGGCGGTATTTCACCGCTCAAGTAATTGCAATAAACAGGAAATATATCATAAAACTAGGTTTCCCTAAATGGTGCCTGCTTTTGTGATATACCGACGTATGTACCCAAATTAGGCTGCACTTCAATAGTGCACCGCAATATTTTATTAGTCTGTATTGATATTTGGGGGCACGTGGAGACAAGAGAGCGTGTCATATTGCAAACACCGCTTCTAGAGAGTTTGGTGTTGATGGCGACTTATGGCAAATATATAATACTATAGCAATTATGGCGCCGAAATTATATGCTGTTTCATTTATTATTGTTTTTATTCATTTTTTTTTTTATCAATTATGGATAATATCTAATAAATATATTTGTTCCATGTCTACTTATCGGCAAAAACAATCTGACGCTCGTATTACCATATAGTTACATACATATATATCCATGTATTAATGTATAGGTATAGACCAGGTCCATTCATTCGGAATATACTACATTTCCAGTGACATTTCGCGGTTATTGTGTATGTACCAAGCTATTGCAGTGTTGCGGGTGACTTACTGTCAGATTTCGATGAAAACAATGTTTACGTTGTTTTTTTGTTTGTTGTTGCTGTAAGTGTATAAATACGCTATTTTGTTAGATTAGTGAATAGTGTAATAAACCACTGAACGTAACGAATGACATGACACGATAGTCTTTACAAGCTCTCAATTTGCACCTGCACCGCGTACGACTTCATCATTAGTTGATGAATCCGATGTATTTTCGTCCTCAGACACGTATTCTGGCTCCAAACCTAAAGGTTGCACATGGTGTAACCGTTTTATCACGGGCATTTCCTCTGACATCGCTTAATTCTCACATTTTCACACAAGGTATACTGTTTTGCGTTCAGTCCCAATGTAAACAAAAAATAGTTTGTTCCCAATGACGTCATTTCCGGTAATTCGCGCAAGAGTTTTTCCCCTTAGATTTTTTTCGATTTTTTAGCAATGCCTGTTCGCCTTTTCGGTTTTTATCTTTAAAAACATATTTTCACTAAACATACATCAATAGCATAGTAAACATCGTATTTATAATGATATTTAATAATTAAAAACATATCAACAACGGATTTGTTGATTTAGGACAAATTTCATCTTTAAGAAGACGTTCGACATGAGTCGCCCAAGATTCATTATCATTATTTTGTATTTGATTCTGTAATACCTTATACATTAGTGAATTGGGCGATTTCATAATTTTAAACCAAAATTTCAAGATTCGTTCTTTGAGTAATAGTGCCAAAGGTACTTTACCTAACTCCCCATAAACAGTTGCATTTGGCGTTTGATGCCTAACGTTAAGAATATGTTTTAAAAACTTCAAATAAATTCGTTCGATGTCGGGGGAGGTATGAAACCCCCATACTTCAGCACCATAATTCAAAATAGGTAGAATCAATGTATCAAACAGTTTTATTTTTTCGCTTATGTTTAGCTCAATTATTGCAAATAAAGAGTTAAGTGAAAACAGTGCCCTCATGGCTTGTTCGGGAAGGGCTTTTTGTGTTTGAAAGAAATTTCCATTAAACATAAGCGTTACTCCTAGGTAGGTAAATTTTGAAACGTTATGTAGTTTCATATTGTTATAATATATATCTACGTTTTGTGTCCTAGTACCTTTTTTACATACCATTACTACAGTTTTATCGATATTAACACTTATTTTCCACTTTTCGCAATAATCATGTAGTTTATTTAATAGGATTTGTAGTCCATTTGCTGAATAGGAAAATAAAACAGTGTCGTCAGCGAACAACAGTAGATAAATTTGTAATTCATTCAAAGTCAAAAGTTCTGCATTATCATCATGTAAATGACTAGCCATATCGTTGATATAATAAATAATAAGGGAGACAATACTCGCCTTGTTTGACGCCCATATAACTTTCAAGGTGATATGTTATAAGGCATCCGTGGACTCTTACACATGTTTTGACTGAACTATGCATAGCTTGTAACATTTTAACAAATTTCGATGACACACCCATGTTGAGTAACTTAAACCATATTCCATATCAATATCTTTTTGAAAAACAAGAAATGACAAACTAGTCTCTGTACCTATGTCTCTGGTTCTATTAAAACAACAGGGGAGGGGCTGTTATAGGTTTATAATTTTAAAAAAATCGATTGGCTATTTAAATGTGGCGATAGCACATTTGGTACCACCTGAAGCGCTCAGGACATTTATTGATAACAACCAATTAATAAGCCGGTAATGCTGGGCCCGGTTTTATGAAACAACAAAGTTCATGTCCGTCACACTTTCTTGTACGGAGCGTATTTTCAAACTACAGAAGAGACTGCAATGAAACTTCACAGAATGATAGAGGGCAATGAGAGAAAGTGCAGAGTGCAAGAACCGTAACTCTGTCATCGTTAAATCGTTAAATCGTTAGATATATTGCCCTTTGTAATTTTCCGTGTGTCTATCACACTTTCTTGTCCGGAGCATCTCTTCGAAACTACTGATGGGACTGCAATGATAGAGGACAATGAGGGGAAGTGCATAGTGCAAGAACCGTAACTCTATCATCATTCAAATTAGAGTTATTGCCCTTTGTAATTTTATACTTAGCATTTTTGTCCGGAGCTAAATAGTATTCAGTACTCAGTCTCTAAAATAAGGAGTATTCAGTACTCGGACCTCAAATTAAGGAGTATTCGGTACTCGGGGGGTAGGGGGGGTTACATCCTCATACACTAAACTATTGGCGCAAAATAACCTGTTTTCTACGGTGGCATATTTCTGCCACGAGATAGCTAGATAATTATCATGATTATTTCCAGATTTTTCGCAATAATGTTACTTTTTCGCTTTAATTTTCAACAATTTTATCAAACAAAACTTGCTGCGATACTGCCCACTTCTATCTAAACGTTAGCGCAATAGTTAACGCAATAAGAATTGTCTTAAACATTTTTTTATCATGATACTTTTTTTTATCATGATACTTTTTTTATCATGATACCGAAAATATTTCCGGCTAGTGTGTTTTGTATGGGACGGAACTACTTTCACTATCGCGAAATTTATTTGTTATCACGATAATTTGGGTTTATCATGATACTTTGGGGTTATCATGATAAAAAAAAATTATCTTAATAAAAAAATTTTATCATGAGACCGAAAGTAGTTCCGGCATACGGTGTTACCATAGATTAGGGTTTCTTATTATCTTCTTTCACGGGTACACTGTATGGCCGTTGGCCATTTAAACCATTTACCAGACGCCGCAGGCGGCTAGGGTTTAATTATAACTCGCTTCATCAACACAGGAATTGTATTTTATAGGTTCTACATATCCTCTGACAATTTTGGATACTCTTCTTAAGAAATGATTTTTTTTTTGTTGCGTTAACATTTATTAGCTATCTCAATACATGTATTTTCACCCTGTCCTTACTGAATTTCAGGTTTTCATTATAGTACGGAATGTATGGTACGACTTTTACCCCCAACCGGATATGGGTATCGAACTATTCGTTATAAGAAACTATCATGGTGGCAGGAGTGGGCATTATCGTGGCATGATAACGTAAAGAATTTATCTTACACATTTTATGAGATTTTCACGAAAATTCATTATTATCTCGAAAAACACATGCTACTATCACGAAATAATCATGATAATTAACTAGCTATCTCGTGGAAGAAATATGCCACCATAGTTTTCCTTATTAAAAACAATCACAGTTATAGGAAAATAATTTCAGAAATTGTGTTAGCATGCAACTAAAAGGGTAAATCTAAATCAGACCTAAATAGACGTTTTCCTTTCATGTTAAATGTAGACGCTTTACCTAGTGGTTCTGTTATTTATTACATTTCTGTGGGTGAAAGATTGGGATTTCTCAGTGAAAGTATATTCATAATCGCTAAATATTAATAACCAACTCCGAACACGAGAATAACTAACTGCGATGTTCAGTTAAGACTTCAATAACGTGTTGATGACGTCGACGTCATCCGCCGATAAAGCTAAATAAAGCAACACATATTGGTTAAAATCATACATAATCTGATTAAACATGTAATACATAGATTATTTAACTGTTGTGAACGATTATATGGAAATCATTCACTCGATGGTAGGCGTGTGTTGTATAATCTCTATTTATTGCATAACCTGGGTGTTGCAATATAAACAAGAGGTGTTTGTAAAACATATTTGCCCCCCCCCCCCAAAAAAAAAAAAAAAAAAAACACCCACCAACCCCACTCCCCCCCCCCACCCACCCCCACCCCCCCCCCCCCCCCCCCACCCCACCACCACCGACACCACTACCCCTACGCCTACCCCTGTTTGTGAAAAGAACCACAAGTCTACCATCTCGTGAAGGATTTCCCTATAATCGATCCAGCAGTTAAATATATATTAGTATATACAGTACCCACTAACCCACTGTAATATAATATAACATATAATTTCATAAAATAATCTCACATAAAACATTCAGATTCTGAGATGCTCATATGTTCAGGCCTTTACATATTTTTTGTGAATCTGTGAATTATTAGACACAAATATCGTAATTTAAAGAATATTTATGGTAAAAGATACAATGATGTGAAAGGCTACATGAGTGTGGTACAAAGGGGGTGGAGGACGAAAGACAAGGGCGCCGTGTGTGGGAGACAAGGGGTCGTTTTGGAGTTCTTCAATTATCAATATAGGAGTTGATTTGCATTTGAACTGAAAAAAATTGACATAGTTTGGCGACTTTGGCCTTGTTACCACTATAGCACTTCCACTTGTTATCCGATTTTAACAAAACAAATACAGAATGTTCTTCAAGTATGGCCTAGCATGTTAACGAACCATAGAAATATATTCGATAATAAGAGTAGGGCACGGTTCCCCTATGTATCCTACCCCTCTCTCTGGGGCGGCTCTAAATAACATATACGGTGTTGATGAGCCGTTAAACAACATTCAATTCAATTCAAGTATGGCCTTTAAAAATAAAGTTTTCAATAGTTGGTAAGGTACACAGGAAACATGGGGTCGTGGATTCAAATTCCAATGGAGACTTTTTTCCCCATTATATTATTATGATTATTATTATTAGCAATTGTTTTTCTCTTAAAACACCTTGGTTCATTGGTTCAAATTCCAGTGGTATTTTTGAAGCTTGTTGCATTGCTTCAGTTAATAAATATTTGTTGTTATACTTAGTTATTTGTTCAAATTTGGACCCTGGGGACGTGGGATCAAGCCTTGTTCATCTTTGCCAGACTTGTTCAGAATAATTATTTCAAAATAAAAGGTCAGAAAAAAAAATAGCCATATATGACAAACCTTGATCGCCGTTCACCTGTTATAAGAGCAATTCTTAGCAAGTAGAGCGTCCACAGACTCTCTCGGGCCTGTTGCTATTGTTGTTTCTTAAGAGCTGTGCCAGTTAACATGTTTAAAGGATTGGTATTTTGGAGGTATTTCGTTTTATATTATTTTTTTTTTATTATTTATTGATTTATGTTCGGGGTGGTGTGTGGGTGTGTGTGTGTGTGTGTGTGGGTGTGTGTGGGTGTGTGTGTGGGGTGGGGGGTAACTCGAGCAATTTAAATAATACGTACATCAATTAAATATCATTAGAACTGGCATTTGTAGTGGTAAATAATAATACTTTACTTTTGAAAATCGGTTGAGAAATAAATATTTTACAGCCAAAATTATTTTTTGATGGGGCTTTTCCTATGCAAATTCCTTGTTGGTGGGACAGCAGTCTAAAAAGTACAAAAAAAACGTTGGCTGAAACAAGCGCCCCAAACAATATGTGTGAGCCTATGTCTATCAAAGTATTCCGAGTAACCTTGGAAACTGATCAGCAGTAGCCCTAAAATATACCAAAAAAAAGTGTAAACTATTTTTCATGGTGTAATGTAGGTGTTATGGTGATCAGAAATCAGAAACCGCCTGAAAATAGATTTTATCATGATTTCTAATGAAACGGGAGGCAGATGGAAAAGAAAAAGAGGGAGAGAGAAGACAGAAAAAGGGGCGGGACAAGGGAGATATGTGGAGGGAGAAGGGATATAAGGGAAGGAGATGGGAGAAAAGGATGAGAAGAGGGAGGAGATCACCCCCTCCACCCCCTCCCACACTATAATGTAGCCTACAGCGTGCAACTTAACATGCAGGTGTGTTATGCAATAAGGACTGGACTTATGTTGAGCAGAGATATAAAAAGGCCCGCAAACCCTTTCCCGGAATCGAGGCTGTGGTGATAATCAGCATTCGTTAAACAGGAGAAGTCCCGAGCTGCTTGTAAACCCCTCCCATAATCTGATATTCGGGGTTCGCCCTGAAGTATTTAGGTCTTAAGTGCATTTAAAAATACAGAACAAAACATAGATATACCTGGTTTCCGCCTTTCTTGTAAAAATATAACGTTATTAAAGCAGTGATGGCACCAGCTAATGCCAAAATCTTTATGGATCTACTCATGTTTGCGTAAAAGCGAACGTCGTTTACATTTTTCAAACTTCAACGTTCACCGTCGTGACGTCGTGACGTCAAATATGTCATAGATCTATATGGTGACGTCAGTAATTGGTAAAATGATAGTCTTGATCATCGGTGACGCTTGATAGTATAACCAGTTTAGTCTATTCTATTGGCTTATTTTAATAAACATATTACAATTGTTTATTATAAAACGCAACATTGTTACGCTTATGTAAAGACGATGTTTATATTGAGTTGTTAGCATGTGTCTATACTTTGTAAGGGGTTAATCCGTATCGGTATCTGGTTAGCTCAAAATTGTGGTATATAAGAAAAATTATACCCGCGTAAAAGCATTTAGTCCATTTGTTGGTGGAGGGACTTTAAACCTCAGAACGACACTAACACACGTATAAAATCATTGTTCGAAATTTTCTGAGTGAAAATACAGTTTTTGTATGTTTCAAAATTATAGTCTATTCTATTCTGTTCACTCAACAGCTTATACTGAGTGACTTCGATCACGAACCATAGTAGCCGTACAGATCGAATTCGCAATGGTTTAACCATAATGACGTCATCAATATACTATAGTTCAACGTACGGCAAGGGGATGATTGCTCTGGTTCAAACATGGCTGACAAAAATAAACTTTCACAAATTTGAAACTAACTTTGTTGTATCTTCGGCATTTATAGACATTTGACTTGAGTTATAAATGTGTTAATTGTATGTAGTCAGTTACTCGATACATATAAACAATTGCAACAAAAATTAACTGTTTTACAGCGAACTATTTGAGAAAATGCGTTGCCGGTGTCAAGGTAAAAAAACGTATGGTTTAAATGCACCATGTATCGGCATAGTCTAAAACCTGGGATGGAATGGAATTGGAATGGAATGAGCCTTTGATTCCAATCGCATTCCAGTATAGTCTAAAGTTCCCATTCCATAATTTAGTCTGTGACACATGAACTGAGTATAGGATAAAATATGGAATGAATCTGGAAGAAAAAATGTGAAATATGCTTATTTTACCATATAAGGCTATCAGGAAAGCAGTGGAACACAATGTAATATATCTGACATGTTCTAACTATTGGTATTATAACCTCTAACCACACACACACAGACTGGCACACGTAGACTATCACACACACGCACACACGTAGACAAATGTAGCAAACTAACCAGGACAGTGCACACTATCATAGCATTGTAGTGTAGTAGGACTCAATTGGGGTATATGTAAATAGATAGGTTTGTAAGCGCGTTACTACTGTCTCGCCGCAGAGCGATAGCGGTAGGTATCGCTTCACATGCAATCGTTCTGAGTTCAAACCCCGCTGAGTGTACTAGTTTTTCCTCGTCCGTTTACAGTGTAGTAGGGTCGGTGGAATTGCCTTTGATGAATGCATAGCATTAAATCTTTTAATTCAATACAGACAAAAAGGGGCGGAGCTTTACCATACTATAGCGTTCGATAAATTGATGGAAGTTTGAGTAAGAACAGCACCATACTACACAAAAATAAATAGAGTCTGTCACAGCTTGTTAGTGCCTAACCAAGTTCTTTTTCTATGTTTAGCGTCATTCGGCTGGTAAGTTTTTGAATGTCTGGGCAAAAACAACAACAACATTTTTGACATTCATATGGAAACCATCGGAACGCGTCGACGACAACGCAAAACAAGTTATACAATGACTAAGGAAATGAACAACTTGATCAACTACATCAATTCCTAATTGGAATAAACAAAAATCTTACTACAAGAGTATCATTATAACTTGTTTTGTTGTTTGAATATGGTGTCGGTTGAAAAACGTTCAAATAATGATGAAAAATACAGCTGTTTTTTACGATGGCCCATTTGACTCACATTTACTTCACTTCTATTTCTTGACTTCCGAATTCCGCATTCCGAATTCCGCATTTATAAGTAGGTAGTAAGTAAGTAGTACGAGTAAAATACTTCTACTACTACTTCTACTATATCTACAACTACTACTACTACCACTACTACTACTACTGCTACTACTACTACTATACTACCACCACCACTACCACAACCACAATAATAGTAATAATAATGATAATGAAAATAATAATGAAAATATTAATAATAATAATAATAATAATGATAATAATAATAGTATTAATAATAATGTATGCGTGCACGTGCATGTATGTGTTTTGTGAAATCACAGTGTAAAAGATGCAGTTACTTCTCACATTTTATATTTTAATAATCGTGTAATATAAAGATGTTTGAATATTGCCAGTGACCACGAATGTTGTATTTTTTATAATATAAAATCCATAACCTTAAATTAAATTCTATATATAGAGGATCTCACTTCATTATTGAATTTATTAAACGAGTTGGCAAAATGATATAATGCGAGGCTCTTGCCGAGCATAATATCATTTTTGCTAACGAGTTTAATAAATTCAATAATGAATGAGAACGAATGTTAGATTATATTTATCACATAACACACATATCGACTTTTATTGCATTTTGCCTGTCGTATTAACACGCGAAACCGACATAAACCGTCGGAATTGGATCATAGTCATTATCGATATTTTTTTGACAGCGCATACTAGGCTTATTTGCATGCTTATATAACTAGTAGTATATCGAAAATATAGAATGGTGTTATTCCAATCTCACACCGTAAGTTATGTGATAAAATCTGAATATCCCTGTTGATCCTTTGTAAACGTATATACTATTATATCCCATAAATATACACAAACTCCTTGGCACACTATAAACTTCAATATAAAATATAAGGGCGCAGTCGGTAGCTCGGCGGATTTGTAACCGGAGGCCCCGGGTTCAATCCTCCGTGGTGCCACTGAGTTCCGTCGGTGTGTTCTTGGGCAAGACACTTTCCCTTAGCCTCGTCCGTCGGATGGGGACGTAAACCGGGCGGTCCCGTGTATCGGTCTATCCTCCGAGCACGTTAAAGAACCATATGAATCTATTCGATAATAAGAGTAGGGCAGATTCCCGGATTCCTATGTATCCTTCTTCTCTCTCGGGGGAGGCTCTAAATAACCTGTACTGTGTTGATGAGCCGTTAAAACAACAGTAAATTCTATATAAAATATAAGATTGTCAAAAATACACTTACTATTGATGCAAACATGAAAAAACAAACGTCCTTTTTTTGTGTGTGTTGTCTTTTTCATTGTCTATGAGGCGATGACATTACCCTCTGAGTCTCTTAAAATCTAATTGGTACGAATAAACTGTAATCTTATATCCGAAAGTTCATACACGGATCCAGGATTTTACATCGAGGAGGATCATAAGTTTTCACAATAACAAGAAAACTACAACACATGTTTCTTTTCGATTTTTTTCAGGATGGTGTATCTAAGGGGTGTCCCGGGGGAGGTCCAGAGTCGGTCCAAACTTTACAAACCTTAATATTTTATGTAATTTATAAAATCTCAGTCCGGCACTTCGCACGGGCTTCCCTCTGGATCCGCTAGTGATCCGCTCTGAATTTATACTCCAACCTGGATCCGCTAGTGGTATACAGCACCCACACACATAACAATAAAATATTTCCTGACTTCTGAATTCCGAATTCCCGCATTCCATAATAAGGCTTTTTTTTCATGTTCGCACCAATACTAAATAAGAGTATTTTTGAAAAGCTTAGATTTTATACTAAAGTTTATAGTGTGTATATACAAAGGATTAACAAATACTCTCCCCGTGTGGTTGCCGGGGTAGAATACTATCATTGCAAATCCCGCTAGAGGCAGAAGGGTAAGAACCCCCTTCATGTTCATTTTGTCATTTTTTATCATGCTCATTCAAGCTCTTCATCATGACACCGCGTATGCAAACGTGGAAACGTGGCTCCATCGTAAATGGAGTGTTTACTATAGAATTTGCAGCAACTCTGCAGTTCAGCAGATTAGAAGGTTTGAGGACCATTCTCCATATTTTATCTTGATGTAAATGGAAGATGAGCCTGGCATGTTTATCCCTGTTAGGCGCCATATAACCTTTCATGTGTTGGTGCGCCGTAAAAACCCAGATACTCGAGTAGGAGTTTGTGTATATTTATAGGGTATAAGAGTAGGAGTTTGTGTATATTTATAGGGTATAATAGTATATACGTTTATGGTGTATTTATACAAAGGATGCACGGGTACTCAGGTTATAGGGAATTTAATTTAAAATATGTGGTTTATATACAAACACAACGATCGTGGTCACTGGCAATATTCATACACTTTTGTATTATATGATTACTAAATATAAAATGTGAGAAGTAATTGCATCTTTAACAGTAACACTGTGATTTCACAACCCACATACATGCACATGCACGCATAAATTATTTATTATTATTAATATTATTATTAGTAGTAGTAGTAGTAGTATGGTCTAACTCTAGCAAACAATAAACAATAGCTCTTTTTCTTATCATTTTGACTGGTCATTTATGCCTATCAACTATATTATTATTATTATCTTACTACCTACTTCTAAATGCGGAATTCGGAATGCGGAATTCGGAAAGCAGAATTCGGAATGCGGAATTCGGAATGCGGATTGTTAATGCGGAATGCGGAAGTCAAGAAATAGAAGTGAAAAAAATGTGAGCCAAATGGGCCATCGTAGTTTTTTTCCTCTCGACTGTTCGTTTCTTTTTTCTTGCCTGGTAGGTAGGTTTCGAGAAAGCAACGTTGTTTTTCTCAGTACATTTGTTTTGAAGAATGGAGGAGAAATGTTTATTTATAGTATAATTTTTATTTGTTATGCAGGATGACTCTTTCAACCAGAGGAGAAATGTTTGTTTTCATTAGATGTGTTATGTAGGATGACCCGCTAAAGATAGAAAAAACTCGGTATGGCCTTATTTAAAAACCTCGATGGGCTTAGCCCATCTCGGTGTTGTATGAAAGTCAGTTGGTAACCAACTCGCTGAGACTAGACTCTATATATTACATATTTGTTCATGTGCCTGTATTCAGTTGGTAACCAACTCGCTGAGACTAGACTCTATATATCACACATTTGTTCATGTGCCTGTATTTATTCTAGTTTTAGTTGTTAATTTTGGATTGACATATATCTAATATGGTAAAGTAAACACATTCCAGGTTTTACACTATGCCGCGTGAAACTATGGTTTAACTAGAGTAAGTTCGCGTTACTCCTTTACTAGACATGCGCAGATCAACGACCATAGTTAAACTATAGTGATCTGCGCGACCATAGTTAAACTATAGTTAGTGATCGAAGTCCCTCTATATTACAGAGAAGCGCAAAGGACCGTAACACTACGATAATTCTATTCTGTTCATTCAACAGCTGTTCATTCAACAGAGAAGCGCACAACTCCCCGCAGTGGTTACTTCCCCTTTCGTTACAGTAACCACTGCCACCACACAAATTTAACTTTTGGTCAAACAATGTTTAGGTCAATATTTCAACTTGCTTAGTTCATAATAGATCTATAGGAAAATAGTGTGGAAAACGTTATCTGGTTACAAAAATAATTTATTTATAAAAAAAAAAGAAGAATTTTAGCGTGCTCACCGGTCCCTGCCACCACACAAATCACGTGACGATAGCTGAGGCCATGTGATTACAAAAAATGGCGATGCGCTAGGTAATGCTTGGTACAGCAAACTCTTGCCGTAACCAACAGACAATTGACATTAACATCGATCATCACCTTCGAGCATTCAACCTGGTTTTGGATTGGGTGTACTGGGAAACTTACTTTATCATGCAAATAAACATGTCTGCTATTAAACATCAACAAGGAAATAGGGTTTTAATACCTTCTAAGAAACATTTCTTCAGTTGTATACTAACACCGGGTCAAAGGTCAACACTATTTTTACCCCTTGCAATTTCATACCCTGTCTACTTTCACTTCTCAAATTTATATCAAAAACTCTCAAAAACATGATGAGCTGCATTTTCAAATATCAACAACATCATGTCCAGAATACAGTTACAGCCAAAAAATAACAGGAAACTGCACTAAAAAATGTTTTTAAAGAAAAAAATATTAGCACTCTTTAATACAGAACTACTTTCGATGCACCAGGCGAGCACATCCTGTTGATTTAGTGTAATTAGACCTACAAGTACTGTACCTTAGTAACCGGTGTGTCTAACAATCTCCACGCAGAGTTATCGTTCCTTGCACTCACACATGAGGAACGAGTGTACTCTGGGTAGAGATTGGTTCGCTAAAATAGATTTTCTTTTATATAAATAAAAAAAAATTGTACCCAGATACCGTATTTTACACTATTTTCCTATATTATGAACAAAACAAGTTGAAATATTGGCCTAAAAAATATTTAACCAAAAAACTAAACTCAGCTGGATTTCAGCTAGAAATGTGTGTGGTGGCAGTGGTTACTGCAACAGAAAGGGGAAGTGACCCCTGCGGGGAGTTTGCCTAACACAGTATATAACCATTTGCGCAGGAAAGAAAATGAAACCGGAAACACGTGTCTGTAATTATTTATTGTTTTATCATAGTATTTTTGACCATCCACATTTAGTTCGTCAATATAATGATGACGATTCCCTCTTTGTTTATTTATTAATTCAGTGTCTTTCTTCCCTTCTGAATATCTTCGATACACGGTGCAGCCAATCAGAAACGATACCAGAATCTCGACAAACTTCAAACTTTTGTTTAGAAATACTGTTCTAGACGTTTGTCTTGAAAGCAAGCAAGCGTCGCAGATGATCTAGACTAGTAAAATCACCATGTCCATATGTTACCCGTTGATGTGGTGGAAGTAACAAAATTTTGTGGTGAAATAACGCCTCAGTGCAATGTAAATTTACACATAAGCTAAGAATATGATTATTTGGTTGTTCTTATTTATATATTCCAGAAGTGTGACATACAGCAAAATGTGGTCCATACCTTTTCAAACACTCGCCTGAACGTAAAAATACCTTACTTTTCAAAATCGGTTGAGAAATAAAAATATCATGTGCGAAAGCTACGAAAGCCTATATGTACCTGTTGAGCTATGACCTGTGACTTATGACTTATGACTTTTGACTTATGATGTAAGCCTAACGACTTCTGTGATATGAAAAGGTAAGCGGGTAAATCTTAGATGACGAACACTGTGAATGGTTTGATGTAGATGCCGAACTACTGTCTCCTGATACCAGCGAGTTATATTAACATGTGTTGTTGAGTTGTTCTATCAAGTATACAATTGCCTGGTGATACTTGCAGTATAATCCAGCTATCAATTGCTTTTATAATGGATAGCTTTTCATATCCAGACATTTTTATCTTGTTGTTTTTTGTTCACGGCATTAAACTTTGCATGCGGCATCTTCAGACAAATCTATGGCTGCCGCTTAACAACTTAATGCAGAGAGTGCATTGTACATCGGAAACTGATGCCATTGGACGGATAACAAGCGAAATTAAAAACAGTGGTCAGTGCAGGGTATCGAGCCATGTGGAAACTACTGAATGCTAATTATGAGTGACCTAGACCCTTCCGGAATCTGCTTGAGGAAGGCACACCGCTTACTCAGACGGAAATACTATGCAAAGGGTCCATATGGCACGTAGATGGATACGAAAAACTAAAACTACTTTGACTTCAACTTCATGGGACGATTGATGATTACATTAGACGAATATTATGGCTGGAATTGGCATCCATCAATAATTATCCCTCAGTTATTGAAACATATTTCCTTGAAAGTTTGAGAAAGAATGGAATTTCATCACGTGTTCTGCGCTGCTATACCGATAGTTTGGCTGGGCTAAAAAGCGTGTTTACGGCAAGAGTATCTCTAATCGACGCACTGAAGCCCGGTGGGAAATGTTACGACGTCAAGAGATTTTATGGTGCATTTCCGATATGTTGTGAATTATTAAAATAATGCTTCATGTGGCTGGTCCAAGCAGAGCTTGACAACACTGCCCAGCACGGGAACATCCACACTATAAGAGCTCATATGATCGCTGATATTCCTTATGGCAAGCCCGAATTAATGAATTTTGAACTATTTCAATTGATGGTCGGGATTTCGGTAGCCAAACAAGTCGACCTGAAGTGCGTGCTTGGATACATAAGTACGAGTTTGTAGACGTATGCACCCAAACAAGCACTTACGTATTCCTGATCGACTTGGCTACCGAAATCCCGACGACCAAATATTTCTGAAACAAACTACATAACGCCGGGCTTGCATCTCCAAAGCAATCATGTTCAGCTGTAACTAAAGATGTGTTATACCTCCTGAAGCCAAGTGTTTAACTTTTCACATATGTTGATGAAGCTTTGAATGTATACAGGGAGTTTATTAATATGTATGATTATAGATGCCGAAAGATTTGTTAAGACAGGTGTACGGTTATTGTTAGCTAATCCTTATACATTTAGGTAAAAGCATGAAAGATATAATAACACAGGGGATCTTTGTACAATTAAAAGAAAAAAGACATGTAAATGCGAAATAGCATGAAATGAAAATGATGCGTTTCAATTTTATCTATTTAACTAAACAGTACTAATCCAATACAATTTCCATTTCAGAAAATTGCAATCTCATTAAAATCACATCTTAATTACGCTTTAATACTCTCCGTTATAGGATCTGACTATACTGCCTTAAAGGTAACGTCAGATCGACATTTCATTTAATCAATATTCATGAGAAGATCTACTAAATTCAACCAATGAAATCGCGCGTTTCATATGCACTTCAGACGATGCTCGAGTGAACTGAACAAACGAAAATCCACATAGATCTATATCCGAAAAAAAGATAAAGTCTTCGTGTGTTATTGCTGTGGACTGCACGATAAATTCAAAGAAATGCACTAAATGGCATGTTTTACATCAAGAACACGAAGAAAATGAACATTCGGAACAGTATCTGAAAAATATATATTCTATCGAGATTGTTTTCTAAACAGTATGTCTTAGTACGTCTGGCCCGCTTAGCTCAGTCGGTAGCGACCCGTTCTGTTATTACCCGTGAGTGTAATGTTGGTGTTGGTTCTACCCTACGAATCGGTACGTATGTTTAGTGTACCGCTATTGAATTACGTCAAACAACCTAGTGTTGTTGTTTTTTCAGTAAATATTCAATAATGGTTGGTGTGTTATGTTTGTCAACGCAATTATTTTGTGTTTTATAAGTAAAAGTTACGGTCATTGTCTTTTTCTATACCGAGCGTAGACTGCTCCATAGCGTTTACTGAAACGCGACATGCGCAGTGAAGCCGAGCAATTTTGTAAGCTGAAATCTGATTGGCTAATCGTAAGGTCGGTCTGACGTGACCTCCAATGCAGTGTTGTCAGATCCTTAGTAGCGTAGAGCTGTCGTAGCGTGATAAAGAGTCTGATTTTAATGAGATTGAGAAAATTGTTTCGTGTTCCATACAAATGATGTAACTGAATAATCCCGCATCGACCATTCAAAACTGACGAGAGTCTGGGTGTTTATCCACAAATCATGTTTTTTCTTCTCAGATCGTGACCATATTCTTTAAATCTGATGATCACCTAAGGATCAGGAAGAAGCCTACTATTAGGAAATTCGATTCAGAAATAAACAAAAGGCTGATAACGGCCGGTGGCGCTCTGCTAGCTACATAAACCCATTAGGAATGGGAGCAAATTTATCGATAAGGTCATCCTTTATAAGAGACCTATTGTACTGTATTGATTAAGTTTGACTGCATGGTAATGCTTCATAAAGGTGGGAGAAAGCGTAAAGATGATCCGAATAACCTTATCCCCAACCATACTAAAATATACGAAGTGATTTTACTAAGTCGTTCGAAGTCGAAAATATTGTCAAAAATAAGCTGTCAACAGGGGGGTGAGGACAGGGGGGGGGGGGGGGGGGGGGGGACGCGGGGTGGGGGGGAGTACAATGACAGCGTTCTCTTTGAGAGAATATATTCTATATGGTAAAGAAAATAATAGCATAGTGTTTGCCTGCTTCTTAGATTCTAGACAAGCTTTTGATATTTTATGGCATGACGCTCTTTTTTATAAGCTTCATGAAATGAACATAGATACTAAAACATGTTTATCTTTTGTTGATATATACCGCAACATGAAGAGTTGCGTACGGAATCAAAGTTGTATCTCTAAATGGTTTAATGTCCTGCAGGGTACCAGGCAAGGTGGTAAAAGCTCACCATTGTTGTATTTATTGTTTATAGATGGTCTAATCAAAGACTGGAACAAAGCGGTTATGGGCTATGTATTTTTAACCTAAACGCTGGTTCACCTACAGTAGCTGACGACATGGTGTTAGTTTCATTTTCTAAATGCGGTCTTGATAACATGCTTAGTATATGTAACAGATATGCCATGAAATGGCGATTCGAATATAATTCACAAAAATGCGCCGTTATAGTCTTCAATGAATTAAATTCAGATTTTAAAAGAGCTGATAAACGCTGGCTGCTTGGTGATCAAACCATTGATGAAGTAGAACAGTATACTCATCTAGGTATTATTTGTGACAAGTATTTGAGCATCCAACAAAATATAAAGGATTCGAATACGAAATTAAGAGGTACTTTCTTAAGCCTGATTAATAGTGGGCTCCATACAAATGGCCTTAACCCTTCAACGTCACTAACAACTTATAAGTCTGTTGTTCTGGCAAAATCACTGTTCGGGTGTGAGCTGTGGAACACTTTATCAATTTCTGACTTAAATCTGTTGGAACGTAGGCATCGGTTTTGCATTAAATGTATACAAAAGTTACCCCCGTATACTCGGACAGACATGGCGTTAAGCGCACTTGGTCTTACGTCAATTGAATCTGAAATTGATTATAAAAAAACTACAATTCTTCGCTCAGTTATGCAGATTACCTTGTAAGTATATAGCGAAACAATTTTTTGTAAACAGATTATTGAGATATTTGAATAATGACAAGCAAGCGCATGGTTTTATTCCTGATATATACAGGTTACTGGTCAAATATGAGTTATCTAATTACTTGCATATATTTGTTAGCAGCTCAAGCTTTCCATCAAAGTTCGTGTGGAAAACAATTTTGAAAGCTAAAATATATGAATACCAGTCAATGCAGATGTCTGCAAGACTGTGTTTACTTATGAAAGAAGAACACGTTGTCAATATCTTTAATAAAAATGAGCCTTGTCGAGTATGGAAATTATGTAGAAAAAAGCCTGAAATAAGGCAACAGTGTCATACAGTGATATCCGTGCTGTGTAAACTTTTTTCTTTCAGTCGACCTGAGCAATGTTCCAAATGCAATTCTTTGGTAGACAATAAAGTAGAAAACATTATAAATTTCTGTCCTAAAAAGAACGATTACAGAAATGTTATGGTCAGCTATTTTAGAAAATGCAGGAATTGGTGTATTCTCTAAATTTATTTCTAAAGGCAGCTATGATCAAATTTGTGACTTACTTGCTGGCTTCAGAAACTACTACAATGAACAGTTACTCTCAAAAATTGTTCATCTAAATTCACAAAATGTTTTCAAACCTCTTGTAATATCGTCTTTACAAGGTATACTGGTACCTGTTTTACTGTATGATAGTTGTTACCTTGTGTTTCGTTTCGACAAGGGTCATGCAATTATGGTTAGGCTTTTTGTTAAAGCCAACAGGCAGCTGACTTTGTTAGGATGTCGTGTTGCATGTTGGTACTGCTATTTATGTTTTTTCTATAGTTAAATATAGATATATAAATTATTGAGATTTTAAGTACTAAACAATAGAACATGTAATGTTCACAACTTTCAATAGTGCTCCACACTTTGTTTTAAAGCTCAATATTATTGTTTATATGATTGATGCATAATCAGTTATGTAATATGTTATACTACTTTAAACTGAGTATATTGTACCAGTTTGTCATCTTGTGTTTCGTTTCGACAAGAGTCATGCATATGGTAATACATATCAATACATATCGTTTGTTTAAATAGTATTATTAAAACTCTGTACTCATTGAGCCTGATAGAAAAATATTCAGTAACACTACATGTATTGCATGATGTATATATTTTTGTTCTATTTCGTCTATGTTAACTTTTGAATTTGTATTGTATGCTATAATTATATGTATATGCTCTCCTACATCTTGGAGGAAAATAAAGAATCTATCTACATAAACCCATTAGGGATGGGAGCACATTTATCGATAAGGTCATCCTTTATAAGCGGCCTATTGTACTGTATTGGTTAAGTTTGACTGCATGGTACTATTTAGTAAATAAATCTAAACGCTAACGATTTATGCAAATATTGGACACAAACGCCTTGCCAATAGATTTAGAGACAAATAATTGATTTTTGGTGGTTTCAATCATATTTATATAGCAAGATTATTTAAGGTGGAATAGTGTGGTTTTATGACTTTCATAGCCCTAAATTTCCTTGGCGACATTTATACCTACTGTTTCTATGCTATTATTATGAAAGGTAATGACAGCAGAAAAATAGCAGGTAATTATGGAAGTATATGTTTAACAAAACATAGTACAGCATTTTAAAAAACATCAAGGGCCATAACTCTTCTGTTTTAAACTCCCAGTGACCTTTTTTCGCCACTGATCTAGGTGGTAGCCCTAGTGTCAACCCATTTATGTTGTGATGTCATATACCGTGCCTTTTGTTTATGCTTGTACTTGATGTAATCTGCGACAAGGGTTATCACAACCTGACTTATATGGTGATGTGATTTATAAACTTCGCAAGATCCTTGGTCATAATCACTCTTTTACAATCTTTATAAAACTTGTTAACAAGTTTACCAAAAGAGGTTATGAGCTTATCATTTTGCAACACACTGCATGTTTAGTGGTTGACCTTTTACAGTTCGCCACTATGCTTTCCTCTTTGAATGTGCGATGGCCGGTCAGATTGTTGACCCTATGGTGATGTCTACCTAAATTCTCTTAGGACCGTATCTTAGATCTTGTCTTGTCGTACCCTTAACGGTTTGTTCTCTTGTTGTCCTGGCTTCAGCCAAGTCATTGAGTACTTGCTTTGTGGCTTTCTAGGCTTATGTTTGTTTATATTATTAATATATATACATGATCATTTATTATTCTGTCTATTGATGCTGCCTTGTTTGTTAGAGAGTATAACCTGTCTGGGATATCTTTATTTACACTGTCCCATTTTATTGGGATGACAATAGGGTAAGAGTGAGGTTTGATGCACCATAGAACCTGGTTTAAACCCTCGGCGGCCTTTTGTGCGACTGATCGTTCCAATGCGGTAGCCCTATTGCCAACCCTTTTATGTTTGCGATGTCATATTTTGCCTTTTATTTATCTTTGTAGTTGTTGTTTGTTTCTATGCATGTTTGTGCTTGACTGTGGTCATTGAACGCTGCATTTCCTGTTCGATTTTTATATCTACTGATAGTATAGCTTTGGACAAATGTCGGGATGGCATTGGCTCAGAAGTTCGGCGCTCGCCTCAAGAACCTAAGGTCGTGGGTATAAACCCCGGTAGCGAATTTCATTATAAGACTATAGTTTTCTTTAATTTCACTTAGCAATTTCTTTTCATGAAAACCTGCATTTTGACATGCGTGATGTTAAAGATTGAACACAACCATTCCACTATATTATACATTGGCTTGACTTGTGACTAGTGACTGGTGACTAATGACTTGTGACTAATGACTTGTACTTGTGACTAATGACTTGTGACTAATGACTTGTGACTAGTGATTTGTGACTAGTGATTTGTGACTAATGACTAGTGACTTGTGACTATTGACTAATGAATTGTGACTTGTGACTTACGAATAGTGACCTACGTCTAATGACTTGTGACTAATGACTTGTGACTAGTGACTTGTGACTAATGACTTGTCGCTTTTATATTCTACAGTAAACTTATGTTAACATTACTATATTAAGACAATTATAAACTAAGACAAGTACAACGTTTATACAATCTCGCTCGCATCAAAAGAGCAGTGGCAGAAAAACAATAACGTGGCTCCAGCGTAAATGGAGTTTCTACGATAGAATTTGCAGCAACTCTGTAGTTCAGGGTGAGAAGGTTCTAGGCCCATTTTCCATATTTTATCTCGATGTACATGGAAGATGAGCCTGGCATGTTCATGCCTGTTAGGCGCCATATAACCTGTTCATGTGTTGGTGCGCCTTAAAACCCCAATTCAATTCAATTATACAAATAATCCTTAATATTCTTATCCTATCTCATACCCACATGTCTGAAGCCATTTTTATTTGTAAAATGGATGTTTTAGCGATTTAAACTATTTTCAATTGTACCCCAATTCTGAAAATAAATGATAAATTACACAGTGCTGTCTGTAGATAAATATTCAAAATAATCACCGAATTGTTCTTGACTCAATTCACCAATATTACCAACATTAGGCAATGATGCATTTGAAAATGAACTTGGAATATTTTTTGTGCACAAGTGGTTTTTTGTCCCATAGCAAATTTCTTAGGGAGATCTAACTGGCGGTTTTACACCTGGAATATTTGTGTCCCACAATATCCTGGACCTCAACTGCCTTGGTTTCAGTTTTATCCATTTAGCTAGAACTGATGCCTAAAGAAAATAGTGTGTGTTATCAATAACAACTGACGCTCTGTATCCAACAGGACACAGAAAGTATGCTAAACTTTACTCCCGCAGCAACGATTTCACCATGTTTATACAAAGTATGTATCGCTGCACAGTGTGATTATAGTTTAATGTACTGTAGGCGACTCTGCTCAGTGTATGTGCTTTGGTTTATTTTGTTATTGTTTGTTTGTTACTTACCAATCATTGCAATCACTGTACTAAATTACTTGCTCCTTTGAGGGCCCTTAATTGGTTAATAAAAATCTTGTATCTTGTATCTTGTATCTTGTATCTTGGTACTACCGTTAGTTCAGGACAAACTAAAATTTCCTTTATTTGCGTTAATATCAATAAAGAGTTTATTGTTTACTGCCACAGATGAAACATTGAACCCTTCCTACAACGGATTGCAGTCCTCTACCTCCGGATAACCTGATACCCTAGAACAACCTGTCATCGAATAACAACTTATTGAGTTCATACTTCCAGAGTATGCTGAGATGAACTCTGTGATATATTTTACGTGTTTGGTTCTTGATTGTCTATCAGAAGTACATACTGTCCACCTGCAACCGACACTTAAACGTAAACTCCTATTTTGGAATTTCTTCTTCAGTCATTTGTTCCTTATCTTTACTGTATTTCCCTTTTGTGAACGTTACAGCTCTGTCCATTAATGTTATTTCATGTCTTTGAATTGTTCTATCACATACTCACTCGATTACCAGACATATCAACTTTACATCCATAACATTTGGGAAGAAAACTGTTTTTTTCCAATTCAAATAAGGTCTACAGGATGGGCCTCTTCTGTAGCATGGGGACGATCCGAATGCTCCCGCCTCTACGCGATGTGACTTGTGGGAAAGTACCTGTGGTGAAGCACTCTGGTCATCCACAATGTAATGTGTAGTCTTTGTGTCTTTCAGTTCTTTTCTTACTTTTAGTAATCTGTAATTTTGAAATATTCATAAAACGAATTATCAAATATTGCTTTTATGTATAACAAACTTGACATGGGCTTATAAGAACAACCTAGAAGTATTCTTAAGCATTATACTGTCATAGCATGGACAACAGAAACTGCCATTTCTCCTCAACACTGATTATTTGATACATATTTTAGAAAAGTCAAATCTTTACAAACCTTTAGATATTTGTCACATTCAGCCACTTTGCCAATTCAAGTGGCTGGTGCAATTTACAAACAACTTGTTCTTTTCATTGGCAAGTTATCAGCAGAATCACCAATCGGTACAACTCGTAGACCTGACGGACTTGGTCAATTGTTTGTTGTTTCATTGTTCACCGCTTCGTTCTTTGCATGCATCCATCATTTTACTGATTTGAATTTGTTTTATTTTCACTTGAAAGATCTTTGAAAACCGCGAGCTTACTCCATATTCTGTGTAAACTATCAATCAATCAATAGAATAATTAAATACTTGCCTCGTTCTTTGCACTTTCAGAATCTGTAGACTCTGATTCCTCCATCTTGAATACATTTCCCGCAATTCTCTTCTTCAAAAGACATGCTTCATAAGACAAAAGTCAAAAGTCGTAAGTCATAAGTCGTAAGTCATAAGTCGTAAGTCACAGGTCATAACTCAAAAGGTACGTATTGGCTTCCGTAGAAAACTGTTTTTGATGGGGCATTTTCAATGCAAAATTCTGAAGCATGAAAAATCGGCAAAATATTTTTTTTATAGAATGTTTATCCAAAAATGGTTTCAAATTGTTGGATATTCATAAATTAAGACACCCTGAAAGTTTTATAGTAAAATATGAAGGTTAACTGAAGTTATTTGAATTTCTTAATTTTCTGCTGTCCCGTCAACAAAGAATTTGCATAGGAAACCCCCATCAAAAAATGATTTGGGCTGTAAAATATTTATTTCTCAACCGATTTTTAAAACTAATGCTGCAGAAAAAAACTTTGGCTGAAACAAGCGCCCCAAACAATGATGTGTATGTTCCGAATAAAAGTATAGGATTTTTTCACGGGTTCTTCAAATACCCATGACTGAATTATGCGTATAATGAATTATGAGTTGGTAACTCTAATTCAACCTCCAGTTTCGGGGCTTGACCTGGCTGGTTAAAGCCGTTTATATTGTGCCTATAGAGTATATGAAAGTTATATATATACCTCGTCTCAGCAGGTTTAGAAACAGTGCGCAAATGTTGTAAAATGTGGCTGTTGTTGGCGGGATGGGGACTTTAAAGAAGCGTTTTTTTCTTCGTTTTTTTCAAGCACACAAACATGTATCGGCATTTGTAAACTTACCCATATCACGATTAAGTTGGATATATTGGAAATGCTCTCTCGCTTGTTTACGTTCTTACATATGTAGATTGAGCTGCCATAGACACGAACATGCCCAGTGACTATTAGTGCAAATGTTCTGGAGCGTAACATTTCTTATGACTGGCAATAACTATTCAGTTGTTGTCTCACCTTTTCGAAGGAAAAAAGAGGCATATATACATGTGTGTGTTTTTTTCTATGTCAAATATGCAGCAGAACAACCAATCTTGGTTCATATTTGTATAATGGTTAAAAAGGTAAAGATATCCCGTAGCCTGGTCGGACAGTGGCCCAGTCTGTCAGTGGCACGACATATGAAAGTCGCGACTGAACATTCCCTGAATTGAATAACGTTTTTCAGTCACTTGCCCCCACCGAAGCTCGAATACGCGACCTTCAGCTGCTCCGTAGTTGAACGCTGTAACAGCTCGGCCACGGCGGCTCTCTGTATACCGATGTGTACAATGCAAAGCTATTGGTGGGCGGGAGAGGTGGGGGAGGGAGGGGCAGGAAAGGCAGGCAGGCGGGTAAGTAGTTTAATGCATATTTTCAAATGTTCACCAGGCTAAAATACCGGTGAGGAAAAGGTACAAAGTAATACATTGTAAACAGTGCAGTAAACAGTACAGACATATAATCCATATTATTACATTATACAATAAAATACAATTCAATTAAACAATAAAATAATGTAACGTTTGTAGTCACCTACCATTCATGATGATAACCGGATAACTGGAAGTTATACTTAACCCTATAATGCGTGGCTCGATTTCCTGTTGGAAGCAAACGCTGATAAACGGTGTAATTTGTACAACCGTTTAACCATTAAATGATAACATATACAGCAGAGTTCATAACAGTGTGGACACTCGTAACAGATGTCATCTTTAGCAATCGTTCAGAAAACGTTATTAAATAGAGACTGACTAGAAAAACATAACGTGTACATGATTCCGACAATTTCTGTCATTTTCAATTCATTAAATAACATTTAAAAGACAATCAATTTGTTCATTTGTCTTAATTCCCCCTGGGTATGCCCGCTGTCACCATTACCCTTCCCCTCCACCTCACCGTGAGGAAAACGTGCATTAGAGACTCCCTTAGCCGTGATGTTGAAATACAGACACTAGTTTAGAAATATACCCAGGTAAGTATAGTCATCACCAATGTTGACATCACTCGTAGAACATTTAAACTTCTTATTGTATCTTTTTATTGATTGTGGACGAAAGTAAACGATATAACATTCTCTTCTCCGGTTACACACTGCGACATTTATACAACTTCCACATAATAACTCGACATTTCTTAGATCTAAGCCATGTGTACGTCTTACACCTTTAAATCTTCATTCGACAACCTCATTCCATGTTCCTTCAAAAAAAATTACCAGGATTTTTGATAACGGCTCAAAAGTTTCTTTAACACCTCTTGGATCCCCTGTTTTGAGAAAATATCACGTAACGTCTCCATTCAGACCGTTTAATTCAGTCTAGACGCAGAGTGTTTCCTTCTATACGTAAGTGCAATGCTAAGAAGAGCATTTGTTGCAATTATTTATCTTGCAAGTCCACCATTAAATCAACTGTTAATGGTAGAACATTTAATATATGTCTAGCTTCAAATGTTGATTGACGTACTTCTCACGTCATTTATGTTTTGACTTGAAATGCACCAAGTTGTGGTATTCAATATGTTGGACAAACAGGTCGTTCCTTGAAATTTCGACTCCGTGGGATAAATATGATGCAGGCAATCCCAAAATGTTAAAGAATTACCTCTACCAACACTTTCGTCAGTCAGGTCATAGTTTTAGTAACGTAACTGTTCAACCTGAATATATAATTTATGATAATGATGCAACCAAACACTTTGAAATAAAAGCTAGACATATAGCAGAACTAAAGTGGATGAAAAACTTGCAGATATAATTTCCACTGGGCCATAATGATAATATGTATCAACAAGGAAATATTTCAAAATAGCCTTAAATTGACATTTTCCATTCGAAAGCTTAAATCTAGGTCTTATGGTTGTAGGCGTAATGGTAACATCAAACGGAAATCACGTTTTACTATGTCCGTCGCTGATTTACATACTATTTTTAAACAGTCTGGAAAGCACTCGATGCTTTCTTGTCTCAACTCTCTATCCATTTCTTCACTTAAGCTTATTGACGAGGAAGCAGACACAATTTTCATTCGAACAGATCCTTTGTATAACACAGCTTCCATAATTCAAGCTATACGCAGCATGTTCTCCGACCCCATATTGACAAGGATTCTGGTCACGTCAGACATTTTCTAAAAATTATTTATCTTAATAAGGGCATTGATTTTATTGATATACCAAGTATTTTTCCAGATAATCATGTTGTTCAATCTATTCCTAAATATTTCAAAAATTCCGAAAATCATATTTGTTATAAGTACAAAAAAAAACAATTAGAAATATGATTTTCAACTACAGCAATAGTGTCTGACCTTGATATAGTAAACAACACTCCTAAATAATGCGAGTGTAGAACATCTAAATTGTGCTATGCTCTGGCCGGTCATGTCATTACTGGTAATTATAGATAAACGTATTCGGCATTTGTATTCTAAAGGTCCGAAGTATAGATTGCCTTCTGTGATTGATTTTAATGCATGCCGTGGTCAGATCGCCCAATCCATTGAGGATTTTAGTACTAAATGGTGTCGTAGAGAACATGCTGACCGTATTTCCCTTTCTACTAGGAAAAAGACTATTTTTAACATCATAGATACCCGTATTAACTTCTATACGGCCAACCCTCCCTACTTCCCCTTAGACCTAGGTTTTCATTTCGTAATTTAAAATCGAGAATCCAGAAATTTCATAATAATTATGTTTTAGTTCCTACAGATAAAGCAGCTAATAATATAATTATTGTTTGGCGCCTCCATTACGTCAATGGTTTATCTCAGGAACTCGGGAGTACTAATTCGTATACTCCAGTGCAATCTACCGAAGATAATGTTGTTTCGACGCATATCACTCAGTGCAAGATTTTCAAGGCTGGAGTAGACGAAAGGCAAAACAGACTTCCAACGATGTACTGGATTCCCAAATTACTCAAACAACCATATAAAGCCCGTTTTATTTCCATTGCTAGTTCTTGCCCCACTACAAATATCTGCAAACTTTTAACATTTTGTCTTACTGCCGTTAAAGATCACGTTCAACAATATTGTGCTAAAGCTTATGAAAACTCTGGGATTAAATTATTTTGGTCTGTTAAAAATTCAGGCGACGTTCTTGATAAAATTTGCAATAAAAGTCAAGCTTCATCTATAAGTACTTATGATCTTTCTACACTATATACAACTTTACCTCACAGTCTTATCAAAGACAAGCTTAATGCTCTCATTGAAAAAGATTTGCTAGAGAAAATACTATTTTTTTGGCCTGTAACACTATAAAAGCGTTTACTAACGACAGTTTGGACAATTACACTATGTGGACTTGCCACAAAGTTTGTCTAATCACTTATTTTTCTATTAGATAATATTTTCGTCAGTTATGGAACTACCGTTTATAGACAAATTGTTGGTATCCAGCTTGTTGCAGATTTGTTTTATATTGCTATAAAAGAGATTACATGTTAAGTCTTTCATCAGATACCCAGGCAGATGTTATTGAAGCCTTTAATGACACCTCTCGGTATCTGGATGACATATTGAACATTGACAATCCTTTGGTTAATAATATATATCCTAAAGAACTTCAACTTAACAACGCTAATATTTCTGATATTAACGCTTCTTTTCTCGATGTGTGCGTCAATGAGAATGTTTGTCCCCATTTCTTTTTGCTATGTTCTTAAATGATATAGAAGAGCATTTTATGTTAAATGGATTTGATGGCATTGATATGTATATGACGAAACTTTTCATTTTGTTTTACGCTGATGATATAGTTATTTTTTCTGAAACACCTGAAGGTCTTCAAAAGGGTCTTGATATATTTATATGATTACTGTCAGAGATGGAAACTAACAATTAATGTTAATAAAACCAAAGTAATTATTTTTAGACAAGAGAAACTTAAATTTTGTGTTTAATGGTGTGACATAGTTTTTTCACAAGGTGGATCTTTTAGAGAAACGCAAATGACCTTAGCTGGTAAAGCACAGAAGGCTATTTTTAAACTAAACAAACTTCTGATGAAATGTTCAGATATTTCGATCAAACATAGATTAGAGCTTTTTGACAAACTTGTATGCTTCCTGTTCCGGTGAAGTTTCGTCAATATACCCAGCAGTTCATGAGACGAAGTCATTTCATTTTCAGTAACGGTGAAACAATTCTAGCATAGCAAGTTTTTCGAGCATTTGATAAGTACAAACAATGTCTATGTCCAAATAGTTTCCTGTTACATTTGATACATACTAGTGTGTGACATAAATTTAGTTTTACTATAGTTTTTATTCATTCATCTCTATCTTATACTGTTTTAAGTCTAGATGGATACCAGAATCTCGGTAAAATGGCAATCGTACAAACTCGCTCATTTCCGTAGATCATCGGATTTTTTTTTTTTTGAGTATTAAAGGGAAGTTATTTCAAGAGCACATGCATATTAGAGAAACTTATAACAGGGAGGTAATTCTTGCACTTATTTAACGTTATAAGTATAGCCTTATTTCATTTTTTGTCTTGATGTGAGCTTACTTACAAACTATTCGTAACGCTGAATGCAATTTCAAGTGAGTGTTGCGTTACTAATATGTTCATGTAAATTATGGTTGAATGATTAAAAATATACTTATTAATTTTATATCATCAAGTTTGCAGCTTTTAATTTGACGGACAACGCACCATCGCTATTTTAGCGCTCTACTGGTTAGGTTATTAACTAGTTGGAAATTCTGAAGCACTCATTCAGATGAGGCAATAACGTAACTAACAAAATAAGTTAAGGACCGCAAGAATACCTCATATGCTTACCGTTGAAACTGGCTACATACCATTTTCAAACGGTTACACCGAATGTGAATTCTGCATTAAGTGGACATTGTCAGGCCTTCACAAATGTTGATATACATTGTTTTAATTAAAAAGCGTCAGAGATTTTTGATTTCTAAAATTCATTAATTTGCCCCGAAACAGCAATACTAAAAGTTTTAATATGTTTTGTCAATTAATTCATTATGTTTAATCGCTACCAATGGAACTATGGACGCGACATTTTAATTTCCCCCCAAACTGACTAACCTTTGACAGTTGAAATGCATACACCGAACAGTTTTGGAAAACGCTGATTTGCCTATATTAACTTTTACTTGTGAAGTTTGGGGCTTTCATAATTCTCAGAATATTGAACGTATTCATACATTATATTGTAAACGTATTTTACGAATTAAACGTTCTACCAAAATGATTTTGTGTACGGTGTCCTGGGTAGATTTAGTTTGACAAGGATTTGATATTATAGAATAATCAAATATTGGTTTAAAATTGTACAAAGTAATGATACTAAGTATTGTAAATGTATATATATAACATGTTAATATTTGATAGTGAACAATACCCAAATAAAGTGTCACGGGTCACTCTCGTCAATAAGCTGTTGTCCTCCATGGGTTTTCATTATGTATGGCTCGCTCAAGGTGTAGGAAATGTTGAAACTTTCCTTTATACTTTTAAGCAACGCCTTTATGATAGTGATTTTCAGCTTTGGCATGAACGTGTAGAAAATTCATCCAGAGCGTTATTTTTCAGAGAAATAATATCTTTTAACTACCAGTTCTTTCTTCAATGTGTAAATATTCCAAAATGTACAATTGCAATGACTAGGTTAACTGTTGCATCGCATAGTCTAAAAATAGAATCAGGTAGATGGCACAGACCACATAGTATTTCCCGTGACGAAAGAAAATGTATTACGTGTAATAAGCTTGCAGATGAGTATCATTTTATTTTAGAATGTTCTTTATTTAGAGACATACGTAAAATACACATAAAAAGATATTTCTTGTCAAGACCAAGTATGTTTAAGCTAAAACAGCTATTTAGTAGCGAAAATGAAAATGTCATCAGGAATTTAAGTATGTATATCTTCAAATGTTTTGAAGTAAAGAAACAGATTATTTGACCATATATTGAAAATCTTCCTAATCCATATTTGACATCCAATTAATGTAACTTTGTTTTATATATGGTTATCATATATGCATGTTATTTAAGTCGCCAGTATATAATTGTAAATATGTAGTTTATTACATTTCCAACTTTAAAGGGTTATAACTACATTTGTTTTTATATTAAACTTATTTTGAATGGTGTCATTAGTTTGCAAATATAGCTTACATAAATACTATTTACAGCCGTTAATTACCCAGGTGACGGTGCCGTACGGATTCAGTGAGCGCGTTAGGTATGGACAGACCAAATCACCAATCCTGCTGCATTTGTGGGGCACTACCCCTTTGGGATTGTTATATTAATTATATTCGAAATGTTTTGCAATACTTTGTAACATCACAACAGTATCACCTTCTCCGCTATTTCTATTAATTATGAATACAAATAATATAATATTACGTTTATAATAGAATAATGTTCACGTAAATACTTAGAACTGTAAATATGTTTATTGCTGTGTCATTTGTTCTATGTATATATGCATTTGTAGTATCTCACGGACCTATGGCCTATTGATTTATGAATAAAATCTTCTTCTTCTTCTTCTCGATCTACATCTCTCTATTGAAAATGATGAAATAATTAGCAAATCTATGACAAGAGAGATGATTTTAATTTTGAGATATTGTTAATTATTCCCATTTAAATGGGGATGTTCCCCGAGCAACTTCTTATGGGGTCTATGTGTCTCAACTTATTCGTTTCTCTCTGATCGATCCCAGCTAGTACCAGTCGAAGACATACAATCAGATGAGTGCAAAGACCTATCAGGCGTGCCCCAAGGATCAGTCCTAGTCCCCTGCCATTTTATCTTCTAAATAAATGACATACCTGCAGACATCATTAGTTCAGTAAGACGTTGCAGACGAGAGACGTGTATCTATCACTATCAAATCAGAACTTGAGGCAATAACATCAATAAAATAACATACTGGCCAATTACACGGTCAATTATTAAAATCTACCGAAAATGCAAAATACTTGAGTGTTACTATCAACAATAATTTAGACCGGAACTCTCACATAAATAACATCACAAATAAATCAAGATACACACTTAATTTGTAAAAAGAAATATTAAACTCAGAAATTGCAAAGTAAGATATCTGTCAGAACTTTGAATACTTTTCCTCAGTCTGAAAACCATGGCAAAATTATCTCACCTCACAGTAGTAATGATTCAAGGTATAATTATCAAAGTAGTATTACTTCAGTGTTAAATAATAGTAATAATAATAATAATAATAATAATAAAGACTTTATTTACCGAGAGATCTCATTTGAAACTAGTCAATATTTCATGAGGTCCTCGAATACAGAAGAAAAATTACCTCTAATATTACTTTTTTATATAAAATTCTAAATAAGTATCCTTATGTAGACCACCATCATCTCTTTCCATCTCAATATCTGAACTTTTCATCCCATTTTCTAGCACTAATTACCGCCATACTTCATTCTTCGCAAGAACAATACGATACTGGAACAAACTACCACCCAATGAGAGGATCTCTAGCTTTGCCATGTTCCAAACTAGGCTCCCTCCGCCCATTTTCCCATAGAGACAGTGCTTTTATCGTTTGTAACCTGTAAATGTATATCATTTAAATTTACCCTGACGTACGCTATGTATGTTATGTGCAATGCCAATCTCTCCAAGAGACTTCCAAAAATCTCTTTAATATGTTCAGCATCCTGTAGTAAATCTGACAAAAGTTTATTCTTTTCTAGCACTTTGTATGTGTGGGAACAAACCATTTTAATTGATTTGTTATATTTGACATTGTACCTGTTGCCTTTGTATATGGTAATCCGAACTACAAACTATTAACCTTGTGTTTAAACCATGGACTTAAATAGATTTTTTATGAAAGAAAGTAACGTATCGACATTCAACACACTGGACTTTAATTTCATTATTGATATACGATACATGTGGGTATTGGTAAAAGACTATCCAGCTTGAAAATAACTGACCTCAGAATAGGATTGTAATTAATTTCCATGATTTTTGCGATTTAAGTATGAACACAATTATAGAGGCTTAAATGCCTAGTAGCAATGACTCTAAGAATATTAACGGATACAAACGCGTGTGTTAATACACCAGCTATTACAATTTCTAAATTAACTATTTAAATAATAAAATAAAACTGTGCAGTTGTAACGGCGAGCATCTATTTCGAAGGAAAAATATGTTATTAACGTTAATTTGACGTAAAAAAAACGAGAGCGTAAGGAAATCAACCTGAAAATTGTATTTGGTTTACTAACACATGAGATTTAAAATGTTACTTTTAATTAAAAAAGTGTTTTTGACTGAGATATGCAGTGACTTTGATCATTGTATAGGAGTC